>CM037091.1:48713842-49020782 GCA_020916435.1 Oxytropis ochrocephala | reverse complement strand
GGTGTTTTAGTGCTATCTCTATCCTTAAGCTTTCTTCACATTATATTACTTGTGTTAAGAGACTCACCCTAGCCGCTTATTGTTGCACCGCTCGTGGAAACTTGCGGTACTCATGAGTGATAGTGTGCCTAGTTGATGTTGGTTGAGTCCGCCCCGTCGTGTAACACCGGGTCAGTTGGGGCGAGTAGATTATTTTGTACTCTTTATATCGATCTTGTGTATATTTTGCTAGATAGTCTTTTGGAACTAAAACTATCATATTTGTGTAACTATTACTATGTTATATGACTTGTTGTGTTACTTGGCCGAGGTGCCTTATATGATGGGTCGAGACTTTTCGCTAGTGGTGATGCGCATGATTGCATGCTTGTATAATGTTGTGAGACTGTTTTGAACTTAATTGATTTTTCTGTTTTCCTTTAATCACCAAATGTAGCACTTCTTTGTGTGAAATTTTGAAACTCGATTTTAATTTAGTAGATCAAAATCATTAAGATAAGGGGGTGTTACATTGTTGGTATGAGAGCATAAGTTCTGGTCTTGTCTCGACCACGTAGTCGAAGTCTAAGTGTCTTAAGCCTCGAGTCTTAGGCTCGTTTCTAAACCAGCTTCTTGATTGTGTGACGGTGAAGTAGAAATGGCCGGAAAAGCCGGAAGATATGATCTTTCGCTTATAATCGCCGCTGCGTTGGAGGCGATGGCAAATGCTATTGGAATCGACCTCGCCAGAATCGTCGAGGATGCCGGAGCTCGTAGACTTGCTACTTTCAAGCAGGAGAATCCTCCTACCTTCAAGCGGAGTATGATCCGATGGGGCTCTAGTATGGTTGGAAAGAGATAGAGAGAATTTTCAGAGTGATGGATTGCACCGATGAGCAAAAGGTGAGGTTTGGGACTCACATGCTCACGAGGAAGTCGACGATCGTGGCTTGAATCTCTTCAAAGGTTGGAAGTCGCCGAGGAAGGGATCACATGGGATATTTTCAAGAGGGAGTTTATGAGGAAGTACTACCCCAAGACGTGAAAGGAAAGAAGGAGATGGAATTCTTGGAGCTCAAACAAGGTAACATGACCGTGTTTCGGAGTACGCCGCCAAGTTTTCCGAGCCGGGCGAAGTTCTATCCCCATTACACCGAGCTACTCTTGAAGTTCTCCAAGTGTATCAAGTTTGAGAACGGTTTGAAGCCCGAGATCAAGCAGCCATTGGGTATCAAAGGATAAGGGTGTATTCTCGAAGTTGGTGGATCGCCGCAGAATTTATGAAGAAGATAGTATGGCTACTAAGCCGAGCCGGGAAGGATAAGAAGACCTTCCAACCTCGTAACCGCTGGAAGCCTTATGACCATTCCGTGGTAGAGGAAAAGGGAACTCTGCAGGAGAGAGAAAGCCTAGTAGGGAGAGACGCCTCCCGCTATTTCGACTTGTTACAAGTGTGGATTGCCCGGCACAAGGCGAAGGAGTGCAAGGTGAGGAAGAAGAGGTGTTATAGATGTGGCAAGGAGGGCCACCTATCTCGCTGAGTGTGGGAGAAAGGAGATAGTCTGTTTCAATTGTGGAGAGATGGGGCATACGGTCCCAAGTGTCCTAAGCCAAAGCAAGAGAAAGGCGTGGGGAAAGTGTTTGCACTAGCTGGGTCCGAGGTGGTGAACGCGAAATCAAAGGTACGTGTTATATCAACGGTGTTCCTCTAGCTTGCAATTATAGATCTTTGGTGCAACTCATTCATTCATTTTCGCCATGTGTGCTAATAGAATGAATTTAGTGTTGTCTTCATTGGGAAGTGAGATGGTCATTGACACTTCGCCATGGGGTTCGACTACCTCTTCGGTATGTTCGGCGCCCATTGACCGTATTCGCAGGGACTTCTCTGTTAATTTAATTTGTTTACCACTAGAGGAATGGACGTCATCCTTGGTATGGACCGTTAGTAGACAACCATGTTCATATCCATCATACCGAGAGATCGGGTTAGTTTTCCCCGCCACCGAGGTGAAGGAATCGGCTCTACTTCCGCCAGGCAAGTGCGCAAGTTGTTGGGAGAAGGGTTACTCTGTTTGCATTACGGGCGCTCATTGATGATAGAGAATCAAGTCAAGATTGAAGATGTGCCAGTGGTTAGAGAGTTTGCCGAGGTGTTTCGTAAGAAATACCGACGTACACGAGAGAGATTGAGTTCACTATAGAATTGATTCTCGAACAAGACCCGGTGTCTATGGCACCTTATAGGATGTCCGCATCCGAGCTATCCGAGTCAAGAAACGGTTGGAAGAAATGCTAGAAAGGAAATTCGTGAGACCAAGCGTGTCATCGGGAGCACCGTGTTGCTCGTGAAGAAGAAAGATGGAAGCATGAGGTTGTGCGTGGACTACGCAGCGGTTGAATAAGGTTACAATTAAGAACAAGTATCCACTACCAAGAATTGACGATTTGATGGATCAATTAGTGGGTGCTCAAGTATTTTCAAAGATTGATTTGAGGTTAGGCTACCATCAAATCAAAGTGAAGGACGAAGACGCACCAAAGACGGCTTTTAGAACTTCGGTATGGACACTACGAGTACTTAGTAATGCCATTCGTGTCACTAACGCTCCAGTGGGTATTCATGGAGTATATGAATCGTATCTTCCATGAGTACTTAGATCGGTTTGTGGTAGTGTTCATAGACGATATTTTGGGTCTACTCCAAGTCTCGTAAGAGCATGCCGAGCACTTAAGGATAGTCTTTGGAGGTTCCAAGGAGAAGAAGTTATATGCGAAGTTATCCAAGTGTGAGTTTTGGTTGAGGAATTGAGTTTCCTAGGCCATGTGATTTCCAAAGCAAGGGATTGCAAAGTGGACCCTTCAAAGATTGAAGTTGTGTTGAAGTGGGAGGCACCCAAGTCGGCCACAAGTGAGTGAGGAGCTGGGGCTAGCCGGTTACATTACAGAAGATTCATTGAGGGTTTCTCCAAATGGCGCTGCCATTAACCCAATTGACATGTAAAGATAGGGCTTTCGTATGGGATGGCCGATGTGAAGAGAGCTTCCAAGTTGAAGAGGAGATTGACAACGCCGCCAATCTTGACGTTGCTCAATCCGCAGGATCCTTTTTGTGATTTATTGTGATGCATCTAAGTTAGGTTTGGGGGCTGTGTGTTGATGCAAGAAGGTAAAGTAGTGGCGTATGCTTCAAGGGCAATCAAGACGCATGAGAAGAATTACCCCACTCATGATTTAGAGCTAGCTGTCGTAGTGTTTGCATTGAAGATATGGAGGCATTACCTTTATGGATCAAGGTTCGAGGTGTTTAGTGATCACAAGAGTTTGCAGTACTTGTTTGATCAGAAGGAACTGAATATGAGGCAGAGGAGATGGTTGGAGTTATTGAAGGACTATGACTTCGGCCTGAACTATCACCCAGGGAAGGCCAATGTTGTAATTGATCGTGTTGAGTAGGAAATCTCTGCATGTGTCATCAATGATGGTAAAGGAGCTGGAACTGATTGAACAGTTTAGAGATTTGAGCCTAGTATATGAAGTAACACCTCGGAGTGTTAAGTTGGGGATGCTGAAGATCACCAATGAGTTCATGGTTAGTATAAGGGAAGCACAGAAGGTTGATGTGAAGTTGGTTGATGTGTTTGTAAGTGTTGCCGAAATGATAATAAAGATTTTTGAGTTGGATCGCTAAGGTTTGTTGAGGTTCGTGAGGACGGATATGTGTACCGATGATGAAGAGATCAAGAAGGCTATTCTCGGGAAGAGTGTCACGAGAAGTCGGTTGAGTATCCATCCCGTGGCAAGGAATGAAGAAGGATGTAGCTCGCTTCGTCTATGCTTGTTTGACTTGCCGTGGAAGTCAAAAGTGGAGCACCGTGGCCGAGCAGGTTGATGCAACCGCTGCATATTCTCGAATGGAAGTGGGACATCATTTCCATGGACTTTGTAACCGGGTCGCCGAGGACGGCAAGAGAGGTTTGATACCATTTGGGTGATTGTTGATAGGGTGACAAAGTCATCACACTTTATTCCTATTAACATCACATACCCAAAGTGCCAAGGTTAGCGTAAATTTATATCAATGTCATTGTGAAGCTTCATGGAATCCCTTTGAGTATTGTTTCGCACAGATCCAAGGTTTACCTCGGAATTTTGGAAGAGCTTGCAAGAGGCGTTGGGGTTCCAAGTTGCGCTTGAGCTCGTGCATACCATCCTCGATCGATGGTCAATCCGAGAGGACTATCCAATCCTTAGAAGACTTATTGAGAGCTTGTGTGCTTGAGCAAGGAGGTGCGTGGGATACGATCTACCATCGATAGAATTCACTTACAACAACAGCCATCATTCAAGTATTGGAATGGCACCATTTGAAGCATTGTATGGCCGTAGGTGTAGGACTCCACTATGTTGGCATGAAACAGAGAGAGGGTTGTGGTTGGGACCCGAGTTGGTTAGAGAGACTACCGAGAAGGTTAAGATGATCGAGAGAGAAGATGAGGCGCCACAAGCGCATGTAAGAGTTACCATGACAAGAGAAGGAAGGATTTAGAATTTCAAGCGGCGACCATGTATTACATAGAGTCACCCCGTGGATCGAGTTGGACGAGCTCACGAGGTCCAAGAAACTATCACCTCGTTTCATTGGACCCTATCAAATCTTGGAAAGAGTTGGGAAGGTGGCATACGGAATTGCATTGCCACCCAATCACAAATTTGCACGATGTGTTCCATGTATCTCACCGAGGAAGTATGTTCTCGACCCGTCACATGTCATTCAAATGGATGATGTGCAAGTGAGAGACGACCTCACCTGTGGAGACAATGCCAATCGAATTGAAGACCGAGAAGTAAAGACTCTTGGGGAAAGGAAATCAAGTTAGTGAAGGTGGTTTGGGTAGAGCTACTTTGGTGAGCATGCTACTTGGGAGCTAGAGAGCAAGATGAAGGAGGCCTATTCCGAAATAAGTTTGATTAAGGTAAGATTCCGAGGACGTAATCTCCTAAGTAGGGGAGAGTTGTAACACCCCAAAATAATTCAATTAATTAACTTAGTTGAGTTATTAAGGGTTTGCAACATTTTACTCTTAAGTCAAGTAATTCATTAAGTAAAAGCTAAGCATGTGTTACTATTTTAGGGAAATGTCAAAGTAGGTAAAGAGTGTGGGTAATAGCAAGCCCACGGCCTAAATAAGGCCAAGGCCCATTTAAGTCCATTGGGACATATTAAATGGTACCTTCGACGGAGACATCCCATTCAGTTCAAAAATATAGTTAAGTTTCTATATTGAGGGAAGTAGAGAGAGAAGTGAGAACCGAAGAGAGAAGGAAGAGAACTTGAGCGTGGAGTGTTCAAGCTAGGAGAGGAGAGGAGAGCTTGTTGCTGTGGTTTGTTGGAGAGTGAAGGTTTCTCATCTCTTCTCGAATCATTAAGGTTAGGGGGTCTTTTAATCCTTGTAATATTCTGTGTTTGATAGTGTTTTGGTGTGAGTGGTTTTTGATCACCTTGCATGTGTGTTTTATGTGTTGTTCATGATGTATCTTTGCTGTGTTTTGCTCCTTGCTGAGATTTGTGGTGAGATACGACGGTGATCGGTTGGGAAAGAGAGAGGAGTGTAACTCTCTCTGTTCTGTGTGGTACGAAGTGAGCTTTGCATGGTGAGGCATCAAAGTGTAAATCACAGAAGTGTGAAGAAATGAGCTTGCATGTAGAGTTAAGGAGAGGATCGGAGCAAATGGAGTGAGTATCAGGAGTGAGCATGCGTGAAGTGAGCCGGAAATGAGCTTGCATGTTGAGTTTAAGTGAAGAAACAGAGTAAAAGAAGTATAAAGGGAGTTAAGCGCCTTATTACGCGTGAAACCGGAAATACCTTAAGCCTGGAGTGAGAGAAACCGAAGCTTGAGGGAAGTCAACGCTTAGAGTGTCTTAGTGTTGAGGGTGCGCTGGTGAGTTTGAGGGAGAGTATGTGTCTAAACACCATTAACGAGGGGTAGGACGCATAAGGAAGTGTAGGTGTCTCGCCTTAGGTTACCGAGGGTGTAGAGGTTCTCGGTGCCGAGGTAGCGCCATCGAGGTGAACGCCTAAGTGCCTAAGAGTAGTAGTGAACTGAACCATGGGATACCGAGGAGTGAATTTCCCATGACTTAGATGATTTTGGTGTAAGGAGGCGAATCGTGAGCGCAAGCACGAAAGTGAGGGTTTAGGTGTGGTTAGTCGAGGTACACACATAGTGTGCCGAGGTGATGTTGCGTGGTTAGCCAAGTACACATATAGTGTGCCGAGGTGAGGTTAGGCGTAATGTTATCTAACACATTGTGGGGACGCCATCGAGTGCTACTTTAGCACCAATGTGCCTAAGTAAGGAGCGATTAAGTCCATTTTGGTCCTTAGGTGACATTTTGGTTCCTAAGTGTCGTTGCGGGTCCTCGGTGTGACAAGTAGTCCACCATGGATTGCCGAGGTGACCGAGAAGTCGGTTGTAGGTCCTAAGGTGATTCTACAGGTGTTGTAGGTCGACCTTAGCACCGTGATGATGTCAGGTGGTGTAGACGTCGGTGAGCGGCGAGTAACGACGAGTAGAACGATGAGTAACGACGGTGAGAACGGCAGTGTAAACATTCACATACGTTATGATTGATTTGTGTGTGATTGTATTTGTCATGAAGTCACATGTTCATGTGCATATTACGACTGAGGAGGTCTCGGCCTCGGATATGGTAGGACTTCTGGTCTCCATATCAAATAACGACGGAGTTAACGACGGAGATGCCGACGGGCTAAATAACGATTTGGAGGTACCTCATTGCATAATGCCCCTGTGGATGGGTTGCATACATGCATACATTACATGAATTGTTGTGTTTGAGCTGGTTGATAATTGTTGTGTTTATGTGGACTATCGGTGAGTGATCAGTAATTCACGAACCGAGGTGTTTTAGTGCTATCTTTATCCTTAAGCTTTCTTCACATTATATTACTTGTGTTAAGAGATTCACCCTAGCCGCTTATTGTTGCTCGCTCTCGTGGCAACTCTGCGTGTACTCATGAGTGATAGTTGTGCCTAGTTGATGTTGGTTGAGTCCGCTTCCGTCGTGTAACACAGGTTTTGCAGAGTAGATTATTTTGTACTCTTTATACTGATCTTGTGTATATTTTGCTAGATAGTCTTTTGGAACTAAAACTATCATATTTGTGTAACTATTACTATGTAATATGACTTGTTGTGTTACTGGCCGAGGTGCCTTATATGATGGGCTGAGACCCTTTTGCCGTGGTGATGCGCATGACTGCATGCTTGTATAATGCTGTGAGACTGTTTTGAACTTAATTGATTTTCTGTTTTCCTTTTAATCACCAAATGTAGCACTTCTTTGAGTGAAATTTTGAAACTCTGATTTTAATTTAGTAGACCGAAATCATTAAGATAAGGGGGTGTTACACCATTGATGAGATTCTCAAAGAATATCAGCAAGCCCTGAGATTTGAAAGAGGAATATTTGATGAATTGAAGAGGGACCTTCGTTGTCTAGAAGAGGCCTACAGACAGGTCCAAGCTGAGAGCCAATATTGGGAGAAGCGCTTCCTAGATTTGATTGGGAAGATTGAAGATCAAGAGATCATTAAGGAGCTCAGGGATGAGATCCAGCTGTGGAAGAGCAAGTTCTTGAAGCTGTCAGAGCTAGCTTGTCAGGCTATGGTGGGGGTTCCCAAGAATCTGAGGATAGCTGAGGCTGAGATGCATTTCTTCAACACCCCACCCGAGGTGTACCAGTTTGTGAAGTACTGCAGAGCATTGGTCACAGAGTTCAAGGAGCAGTCTCGAGGTGCAAGTGTCAACAAGAAGAGGAAGAGAGTTGGGGAACTTAAAGCTATTTGTATTTGAGTTGTTTACTTGTACTCTTCATCTTGAGCGCTTATTTTCGAGTATTGTATTCTAGAGTATTGTACCTTTTTTTTTATTTTCCGTTATGAATATTGTATTGTCTTTCCCTTTTAGTGAAAATTGGTGAAGCTTTAAATTCTTGAAGAATGAAGTATGTCAATTTGCTATTTCGATTCCTCGTTTACTTCACTTCCTAAATCAAAGAAAAATTTATGCGCTTATGACAAGATAAGGTATCCCGTGGTTCCCGCATCAAGCAAACATTGTGCATGCATTCATATATCCATTCATGCATTTATCCTGATTCTTATGTAATAAATATCTAAACAAACAGAAAAGGCACGCTGGTTCTCCGTCACCGATATTTCACCTGACTACAAGCCAAGCTAATGGCTAATCCGCAAGAGCATCCGGAGATTGCGAAAGTAATCCGAACATGAAGATTTGGGCGTGCAAATTTCAACCCCGAGCGGTGGCTCGGGAGAACCAAATGCTTAAGGATAAGGTTGGGGCAATGGAGCACGCAGATGCATGAGATGATGGTCATGTTACAAAGTTTAAAGAGTGGGACCGCCTGGGTTGTCGCCAGTAGTGGGTCCAGATGGTGTCACTTCTTGCTCCTCCTCCAAGATCGATAAAGTGCTACACCTACGTTCCCTCGGGATCCGGTCGGTCATCCCGTCTTTGCTTCAGGAATGAATGTGGACGAACCAATACACTTCACAAAGATATCCTGGGGTATGCCCGCGCGGGTACATGCCGCGAACTGTTGGACCTATTCCTCGCGGTGTGGTCGCGCCTAATCAAGTCACTACCGCTATAACCGGGAAGTCACGAGGACCGCAGATCTAGACTCCTAGTTCTCATGCTGTGCTCAGTCCTACTCCGGGGCTTGCAGCACATCCTCATAATGTTCCTCAATCGGGAGGGTATTATTACAGTATGGGGAGTCACCCCCAAGGACACATGTTTGAGGGATCACAGCCAAATGATCCGATTCGTGCACTTGAAGAAAGAGTAAGGGCAATGGAGGGTACTGGTGTTAGAGCCAAGGAAGCCCATGAGCTGTGTTTAGTCCCAGATTTGGTTTTACCACCGAAGTTCAAAGCTCCTGAGGTGGACAAATACAGAGGAATCGGCTGTCCAGAGAGCCACGTTACGATGTTTGTCCGAAAAATGGGTCCTTATGCCAATGACGATAAACTGCTGATTTACTGCTTCCAAAACACTTTGGCTGGAGCTCCTCTAGATTGGTACATGAAACTGCAATCCTCTGAAATTCGTTGTTGGAAGGATTTGTCCGAAGCATTCATGAGACAATATAAGTACAACATGGACATGGCTCCGAGGATAGGTCGCAATTGCAACACATGAGTAAGGCGTAAAAGGAGACTTTCAAAGAATATGCCGAGTAAATGGCGAAGCATAGTTTGCCTGTGTCCAAACTCCTCCGATCGAGAAGGAATTGGTGTACATGTTCCTGGAAACCCTGCCAGCAATTTACTATGACCGGCTGATTACAAGTGTTTCAACTAGCTTCTCCGATATGATAGTCTTTGGGGAAAGACTTGAACATGGTCTCCGAAGTGGGAAGATTTCAAATCATTTCAGTCATGCAGGAAGCTCTGGTGGTTCAAACAGTCAGAAGAAGTACCCCTCCCAGTTCCCGAAGAAGAAAGACGGGGAAACGAATGTGATCACAGGAGGAAATTCATCCTTTGGTACCCCTCCACCACAAACTGTTCCATTCTCTGCTCCCGTGCCATCCCAGCAAGGCAGTGATAATCACAAGGCTCAGGGTTATTAGTACAAGAAACGGACCAGTTTTGATCCAATCCCAATGACATACACTGAGTTGTTTAATCACTTGACTTCCAATAACCTGATCAATACTCAGCCAATGAAAGCCCTTCAGCCACCATTTCCCAGAGGTTACAATGCTAATGCTACCTGCAGTTTCCATGAAAACGGGGTCGGTCATACTGTGGAGGAGTGTAAAGCCTTTAAGCATGTGGTGCAAGACCTTATAGATGCTGGTTGGATCTCGTTTAAGCAAAACAGCCCGAATACAACAATCAATCCATTGTCAGGTCATCAGGGGCCGGCTGCCAATGCTATAGAAAGTTTCGTCGGGCAATTGGTAAGAGATGTGCAGAAGATCAAAACTCTGTTGGGTGTTATCTACTCTGAGTTATGCCATGTTGTGGTGGTTAGGAAGGGGTGTTGCCATGAAGAAGGATGTGCTGATTCCACATGCGTGGGGAATTGTGAAAGCTTTAAGATGATCCTGCATGACTTGATGGATCGGTGTGTGGTTCAGATAGGAACCCATGATGTTGAAGAAGAAGTGTTGACTCTACACTCTGATAAAGGTAGAGGAGTCAGGATACCTATTGAAATTCCTTACAATTACAATCCCAGATTGGTGCGGGCAAATGCTCAACCAATAGTGATTGAAGTTCCAGCTCCTTTTCCCTATGAGTCGAACAAGGCCGTTCCATGGAAATACACTGCACTATCTACAGTAGAATGCTCCCCAAGTGCCCCTACTGTGACCAACATAGCAGGATCAAGCGGGATCACAAGAAGCGGAAGAGTGTATGCTCCAGAAACCTTCCGAGCAGAAACATCCAGAGGTTGCTCAAGAGAACGTGATGGAAAAAGTAGCAAATGAATTCTTGAAGATCGTTCGGCAAAGTGATTATCGAGTGGTTGATCAGTTAAAGCAGACACCATCCAAGATATCCATGCTATCATTGTTGCTCAGCTCGGAAGCACATAGAACAGCTTTGATGAAAGTGCTCAGCGAGGCTCATGTTGTAGAGGATATCTCAGTGAATCAGTTTGATGGGATTGTCGGGAATGTAGTGGCTGCAAATCACCTAACATTTGTCGATGATGAGTTGCTTCTTGAGCGGAAAAAGAACACAATCAAGCTCGCACATCTTGTAAAGTGTGGTGTAACACCCCATTTCTACCCGGTAATTTAAATCAAAATCGAGTATACAAAAATCTTTTCTCGATCATCTTCTAGTTTAGTGTGTTATAAAATAGTGCACTCGATTGACTATGGGATTACTCAGTAATCGATACTACTTGCAATGTATTAACCTCCTTTGCAAGGCTCTCGATGCCCTTGTAAATACACCCAATGAACGAAATTTCGACCTTAGTGGCGAACCACAATTTAGCCATAGTCATTCAAAGACACTAATAGTATAACATAAATCATTTTCACTAATGGAGTGTTACGCTCCTCTATCAAAACTCAACAATCCTCGTAAACATGCATAGATACATAACACCATTACAACACGTGGGGTAAAATCTCGTGTCAAGCAAATGGAAACAAACTACATCTCAAAGTAATACTCAAGAATCTCAAAACAAATACATAAAAGGCTCAACATGGAGCAAAACAAGCAATAATGATCTAAACCCCAACCCCTAGGTGCTACGTATCGAGCGCACCGACTCTGGGGAGTAGTGAAGGTAGAAAGTCCTCACTCCCGACCACCGTGGTAAATAACAACAGAAAGGGTGAGTCTCGAACTATATAATAAAAGTGATAATAAGTAATATATAAGCATAGTTTACCGTGATACTCAAGCACACCAATCATCAATCCACGATTCATGCACTAATGGGAATGTATGCAATGTCCGTATGCATGTGGTACCATTTGCCCACCGCCGCCCTCAAGCTTCACAATCACTTTATAAGGCCCTCCTACGCCTCAGCTTCACAATCATTTTATAAGGCCCAGGCCGCCTCAAAGCCTACAAATCATATTATAAACTCTACGATCGCAGACCAATGTATGCATGAGACTCCATGTACAAAGACAAACACCATTTCAAATACGGCTCAATACCCCCATTAACTCTTACCTCGGTGTTAATATCATTCTATAGCCCTCCCGGCTTGGCCCTCCGCCCATGCCCCATGGCATGCTCAATTACCTCATTATAGACCCTCAACACCATTGAGTCCCACCTGACTATTCTCTCCTAGAGTACTCAACCTCTCTCGGGACCTAAACCACCATTTAGGACCAAAACAATCATCTAGGGACCAAAACCTCACCTAGGGACCAAAACAAAGACATTTAGGATCAACACATCACCTAGGGACCAACACAAAGACTTTTAGGATCAACACATCACCTAGGGACCAACACAAGACTTTTAGGATCAACACATCACCTAGGGACCAACACAAAGACATTTAGGATCAAAATTGATTGTTTTCTCTGAAAATACAAGGACCAAAAATTGATTGTTTTCTCGAAAATACAAGGACCAAAAATTGATTGTTTTCTCCGAAATACAAGGACCAAAAATTGATTGTTTTCTCCGAAAATACAAGGACCAAAAATTGATTGTTTTCTCCAAAATACAAGGACCTAAAATTGATTGTTTTCTCAAATACAAGGACCAAAAATTGATACACGGCTTTAAGAGTACAAGGCCGAATTGATTCCTACTACTGAAAAACAAAGCCGTAAATCGATTGCTAGCTTTTAAAATACAAGTCATGAATCGATTTCTAGCTTCCTAAACATGAGGCATCAATCGATTTCTAGCTTCCTAAACACAAGGCATCAATCGATTTCTAGCTTCCTAAACACAAGGCATCAATCGATTTCTAGCTTCCTAAACACAAGGCATCAATCGATTTCTAGCTTCCTAAACACAAGGCATCAATCGATTCTTTGCTCTAATACACTAAATCATCAATCAATCGATCCTTTCAAGAAACAGTTCTTTAAAACAAATGAAACAATCAAAACACATAGCAAACATCACATCTTCACCAACACAATCATACATCACAAACATCATCAAAATTCATCAACATCATCCAAATTCATCAACACATCAAAATTCATCAACAATCATCAAACATCAACAATCATTAAAATTCATAAGAACAAATGACCTAAGCCCTAAATCCCAACATACAACCCATTATATCCCTTATTATATAGCAAGACCCACCCTTACCTCAAATTAACCGTAGAAACGTCCTTCTCATCGAGTCACGTACAAAAACCACAAAGAACCGCTCCTTCCTTTCCTTCTTCTCCTTGTGCGATTGCTCTTCTCTCTCTCTCTCTGTGGTTGTGCCGTTTTTCCTTTCTTTCTCTCTTCTCTTCTTACGTTTCTTTCTTTCTTTCTTTCTTTCACAAATGATGCGAATTGCAACACTCCCTAATGCCTAGGAGCCTAAGTCAATGGGCTTGGGCTCTTGGGCCATTCCATACCACTCCAGAATTACCGATTACTACTCCCTTCAATTAAAAATAAAAGACTATATTAATAATTCAATATAATTAAAATAATGCAACACTATAAATAATTTAATCAAGTAATTAATTAAATCATTTAGGGTGTTACAACTCTCCCCCACTTGGGAAATTTCGTCCTCGAAATTCATACCTGAGTCAAACAGCTCCGGATACGACTCCCGCATCCTGCTCTCCAGCTCCCAAGTCATACTCTCACCAAGCAATTTCAACCACACTACCTTGACTAAGGCAATGTCTTTCCCTCTCAGCACCTTCACTTCTCTATCATCAATCCTCACTGGCATAGTCTCCACAGTGAGGTTCTCACGTACCTCCACATCATCCATGTGAATCACATGAGACGGGTCTGGAATATACTTCCGAAGCTGTGACACGTGAAAAACATCGTGCAAGTTCGAAAGATTGGGTGGCAGGGCCACCCTATAAGCAACCTTTCCAACCTCTCGGTGATCCGCACGGTCCAATAAACCTTGGAGTTAACTTCTTGCCTTCTTGAGCACGCCCAACACGGCCATAGGCGTGACCTCAAGAACACATGCTCACCACTGAAACTCCAAGTCCTTCCTCCTCTTATCATGATAACTTTTCTCGCCGACTGAGACTCTTTCATCTTCTCTCCGATCATTTTCACCTTCTCGATCGTCTCCTAACCAACTCCGGTCCAAGAACAACACTCTCACAGGACTCATGCCAACACAAAGGAGTTACGCACCTCCCCATACAAAGGTGCCTCAAAAGGAGCCATCCCGATGCTCGAATGATAGCCATTATTATAGGTGAACTCAATCGCTGGAAGATGCGTATCCCACGCACCTCCTCGCTTCTAACACACAAGCTCTCAAAAGATCCTCCAAAGACCGGATGGTTCTCTCTGTCTCACCATCACCCGAGGATGATAAGTGAACTCAACCTCGGCTTGGACCCCAAAGCCTCCCGCAAGCTTCCCCAAAACTCGATGTAAACCGCGCGGTCTCTATCCGACACAATACTCTTGGAACCCCATGAAGCTTCACAATCACCGAATGTAGATCCTAGCCAACTTTGGCACAGAAAGGTGATGTTGATAGGAATAAAGTGAGCAGACTTGGTCAACCTATCCACAATCACCCAAATAGTGTCGGACCTCTCTCACACGATTTGGCAATCCGGGCCACAAAATCCATGGAAATCTTTGTCCCACTTCCATTAGGAATCTCCAACGGTTGCATCAACCCATGAGCTTCGGTGCTCAATCTTTGACTTCGGCAAGTCAAACATGCATATACAAAGCGCGAACATCTCTCTTCATACTGAGCCACCAAAATAGTTTCTTCAGATCATGGTACATCTTAGTGGCACTGGATGAATGCTCAACTTACTCCTATGACTCTCCTCAAGTATCATCTTCTTCAACTCAAGATCATCCGGAACACACAGATTCTGTCCCCGAATCTCAAAACACCTCGGGAATCCAACTCAGTAATCCCCTCTCGCAGCCTTGCTCACCCGCAACCAAAGAAGTCTACCAAACTTCACATCTAGTCTCCGGCGTCTCGATACTAACCAAGAATTCGCTCCCAATTCTCAAGATCCCCAACTCGACACTGGGTGTCACCTCACGCATCAAACTCAAGTCACGGGAATCGCTCAATCAATTCCAATTCTCTCACCATCATAGGTGACATATGCAAAGTTTTCCGACTCAAAGCATCGCCCACGACATTAGCTTTGCGGGGTGATAGTTCAAGCCGAAAGCATAGTCCTTCAATGATTCTAACCAACGCCTGTCTCATATTCAGCTCCATCGGTCAAACAAGTACTTGGACTCTTGTGATCACCGAACACTTCGAATCTAGTACCATAGAGATAGTGCCTCCAAATTTTCAATACAAACACAATCGCGACCCAACTCTAAATCATGAGTGGGATAGTTCTTCTCATGGGTCCTCAGCGCCGGGACGACATAAGCAACCACCTTCCCATCCTCGCATCAATACACCTCCCAAACCCATCTTGGAAGCATCACAAGACACAACAAATGGTTGCTCCGCACAGCAACACTAACACCGAGACGTGGTCAACCTCCTCTTTAACTCTTGGAAGCTCTCTTCACACTTTGCATCCCACACAAATGCCTTTTCCTTACAGGTCAATCGGGTCAATGGAAGGGCTAGCTTAGAGAACCCTTCAATGAACCTCTGTAATAACCACCAACCCAAGAAACTCCCGATCTCGATCGCAGACTTTGGGCTCTCCCACCGCAACACCGCATCAACCTTGGTCGGGTCCACGGCTATACCATCACCGAAATAATATGACCCAAGAAGCTCACCTCATGCAAACGTAACTCACACTTCGACAACGGCATACAACTTCCTCTCTTTCAAGACCTCTAGCACCAACCTCAAGTGCTCGCATGCTCTTCCTCGCATTTTGAGTACACCAAAATATCATCAATGAAGACCACCACAAACCGATCCAGAGATAGCTATGGAAAATTCGGTTCATGTACTCCATAAACACCCCCGGTACATTTGTGACACCAAACGGCATTACAGAGTACTCATAATGCCCATACCTTGTTCTCAATCTTTGTCTTACGGATATCCTCATCCTTCACCTTAATCGGTGATACCCGGGACCTCAAGTCAATCTTGCTAAACACTTTAGCACCCACCGGTGATCCATTAGATCATCTATCCTCGGGAGAGGATACTTATTCTTGATAGTCACTTTATTCAACTATCTCGTAGTCTACGCATGCACGCATACTTCCATCCTTCTTCTTTACCAACAAAACCGGAGCTCCCATGGTGATACACTAGGCCTCACAAACTTCTTCTCAAGAAGCTCCTCTAATCGCTTCTTCAATTCACCAATTCAGAAGCCGGCATCGAGTGACGGTGCCATAGACACTGTGCCTAGTACTGTGCACAAGCTCAATCCCGAACTCAACTTCCTCTCCTGCGGGGCACACTAGGAATCTCATCCGGAAACACTTCGTGGAATTCACACACTACTCAGAACCCATCAACCACGGCTTGGTTCTCGGCAGACATAGACGCCATCAAAGCAAACAACCGACCACCCTCTTTCATTACCTCGCGCAATTGCCCAAACAGACAGCAGAGAGCGCACTCTTCCTCTTCAGAAGGAGAAAACTAATAGACTTATCGTATCGCTTGATGTGCACGTGGTTATCTACTAACGATCCATTCCCGTAATCACATCTAACCCACCCAAAGGCAAACAAATCGGATCAACAGAAAATCTGCCAAGACTCGACAGAGGACACCTAGCACACATCGTAGAAGTAGTTACGGACCTTAGCCATTTGAGTATCGATAACCATCCTCTCTCCATAGTAGACAATACTAAATTTAACTTTTCAAAGACAAACAGATGCAATAAAAGAGTGCGTAGCACCCGTGTCAACAATAGCAACTAAAGGTGTACGGAGAGATGAAACATGTACCTCGGATATCATTAGGTCCTCTGAACACGCCAATGCAAACACCCTCCCGGTGGATCTTTCCTTCTTGGGCTTGGGACACTTGAAGCTAATGTGACCAGCCTTCACGGTTGAAACATACGACTTCCTTGCGATCACACTCGGATGCCATGTGACCACTCTTTCCACACCTAAAACATCTCTTCACTTCCATCTTACGATTCAAAGCTCTTGTGACTGGCTTGTCACACTTGAAACACACAATATCGGATGGGCGTCTCCCACTTGGCTTCTTGCCCTCATGGTGCCTCCTACCCTCGCGCAGATCTGTTTCCACCATTGTACACTGTTACTACCCGAATACCTTTGCTTCCCTTTGTCCGCAGGCGTCTCATAAGGCTTACCTCGTGATGAAATTTCCCCTCTCGGTCTCTCATGACCCTAGAGCGGGCATTCTTTGTCTTCCTCATATATCCTGCAACAATCTACCGGATCGCAAATACTCTAATTTTCTCGATACCCCACACCGCTTGATATCACTCTCGGTCCATTCTCAAACTTGATGCACTTTGAGAATTCAGCTGACCTCAAAGCATAGTGGGGATAGAACTTGGCCAACTCGTGAACTTGGCAAAGATATTCGATGAATCATACTCCCCCGCCTCGGTTCAAGGAATTCCGGCTCTTTCTTACCTCTCTCACGTCCTCGGAAATACTTTCTCAAGAATTCCCTTCGAACACAAACCCAAGTGATCTCCTCGTGCAAAGACCCAATCTCTCACCGGTCTCTAGCCACGACCATCGCCTCTTGAGATAAAGTATGAGTACACGCACACGACTTTACGCTCATCGGTCACGACCAATCACCACAAGATCCTCTCAATCTCCTTGGCCAAGTCAAGGCACCATCCGGTTGTACCTCCCCTTGAAGGTAGGGGTTCTCTCTGCACGCGTTGCATGCGGGTCTCATTATTCTCGTTGGGTACCCACGATCAAGGCGCTATAGCCTGCAAGGCCTCAGAGAAAGCGAGATCGATCCTTCTCGCCATATCAACCTAACACCGCAAAGATAAACAACCGATTGTAATTACTTTAAGACACCTAGTTGTCATACACACTATGACATGATCGACACACTTGGCCGAGACAGGCCAAGAACTTTTGCTTTGATACCACTAATGTAACACCCCATTTCTACCCGGTAATTTAAATCAAAAATCGAGTATACAAAAATCTTTTTCGATCATCTTCTAGTTTAGTGTGTTATAAAATAGTGCATCGATTGACTATGGGATTACTCGGAGTAATCGATACTACTTGCAGCAGTATTAACCTCCTTTGCAAGGCTCTCGATGATGCCCTTGTAAATACACCGTGAGCGAAATTCGACCTTAGTGGCGAACCACAATTTAGCCATAGTCATTCAAAGACACTAATAGTATAACATAAATCATTTTCACTAATGGAGTGTTACGCTCCTCTATCAAAACTCAACGATCGCCAGAAACATGCATAGATACATAACACCATTACAACACGTGGGGTAAAATCTCAGTCAGCAAATGAAACAAACTACATCTCAAAGTAATACTCGGCAATCTCAAAACAAATACATAAAAGGCTCAACATGGAGCAAAACAAGCAATAACGGTCTAAACCCCAACCCCTAGGTGCTACGTATCGAGAGAGCGCACCGACTCGGGGAGTAGTGAAGGTAGAAAGTCCTCACTCGACCACCGTGGTAAATAACAACGAAAGGGTGAGTCTCGAACTATATAATAAAAGTGATAATAAGTAATATATAAGCATAGTTTACCGCATACTCAAGCACACCAATCATCAATCCACGGTATTCATGCACTAATGGGAATGTATGCAATGTCCGTATGCATGTGGTACCATTTGCCCACCGCCGCCCTCGAGCTTCACAATCACTTTATAAGGCCCTCCGCCGCCTCAGAGCTTCACAATCATTTTATAAGGCCCCGCCCGCCTCGAACTTCACAAATCATATTATAAACTCTACGACCGCGACCAATGTATGCTTGAGACTCCATGTACAGACAAACACCATTTCAAATAAATTTCAATACCCCCATTAACTCTTACCTCGGTGTTAATATCATTCTATAGCCCTCCTGGCTTGGCCCTCCGCCCATGCCCCCATGGCATGCTCAATTACCTCATTATAGACCCTCAACACCATTGAGTCCCACCGGACTATTCTCCTCTAGAGTACTCAACCTCTCTCGGGGACCTAAACCACCATTTAGGACCAAAACAATCATCTAGGGACCAAAACCTCACCTAGGGACCAAAACAAAGACATTTAGGATCAACACATCACCTAGGGACCAACACACGGCACTTTTAGGATCAACACATCACCTAGGGACCAACACAAAGACTTTTAGGATCAACACATCACCTAGGGACCAACACAAAGACATTTAGGATCAAAATTGATTGTTTTCTCCGAAAATACAAGGACCAAAAATTGATTGTTTTCTCCGAAATACAAGGACCAAAAATTGATTGTTTTCTCCGAAAATACAAGGACCAAAAATTGATTGTTTTCTCTGAAAATACAAGGACCTAAAATTGATTGTTTTCTCTGAAATACAAGGACCAAAAATTGATACACAACTTTAAGAGTACAAGGCCAGAATTGATTCCCTACTCTGAAAACACAAAGCCAGAAATCGATTGCTAGCTTTTAAAATACAAGTCATGAATCGATTTCTAGCTTCCTAAACACAAGGCATCAATCGATTTCTAGCTTCCTAAACACAAGGCATCAATCGATTTCTAGCTTCCTAAACACAAGGCATCAATCGATTTCTAGCTTCCTAAACACAAGGCATCAATCGATTTCTAGCTTCCTAAACACAAGGCATCAATCGATTTCTAGCTTCCTAAACACAAGGCATCAATCGATTTCTAGCTTCCTAAACACAAGGCATCAATCGATTCTTTGCTCTAATACACTAAATCATCAATCAATCGATCCCTTTCAAGAAACGAGTTCTTTAAAACAACGAAACAATCAAAACACATAGCAAACATCACATCTTCACCAACACAATCATACATCACAAACATCATCAAAATTCATCAACATCATCCAAATTCATCAACAAAGATCAAAATTCATCAACAATCATCAAACATCAACAATCATTAAAATTCATAAGAACAAGTGACCTAAGCCCTAAATCCCAACATACAACCCATTATATCCCTTATTATATAGCAAGACCCACCCTTACCTCAAATTAACCGTAGAGAAACGTCCTTTCCATTGAGTCACGTGCAAAAACCACAAAGAACCGCTCCTTCCTTTCCTTCTTCTCCCTCATGCGATTGCTCTTTCTCTTCTCTCTCTAGGGTTGTGCCGTTTTTCCTTTCTTACGTTTCTTTCTTTCTTTCTTTCTTTCACAAATGATGCGAATTGCAACACTCCCTAATGCCTAGGAGCCTAAGTCAATGGGCTTGGGCTCTTGGGCCATTCCATACCACTCCAGAATTACCGATTACTACTCCCTTCAATTAAAAATAAAAGACTATATTAATAATTCAATATAATTAAAATAATGCAACACTATAAATAATTTAATCAAGTAATTAATTAAATCATTTAGGGTGTTACATGTGGAGATTATGTGCTGGCCACTAATTGACAATGGGTCTTCACTGGATGTAATGCCGAGGTCAACTATGGATAAGTTAGACGTTGATGGCTCCTACATGAAGCCAAGTTCGACACTGGTACGAGCATTTGATGCGTCCAAAAAGGAAGTGCTGGGAGAGATGGAATTTCCCATCCAGATTGGTCCTGAGGTTTTCTGTATCAACTTCCAAATCATGGACATTATTTCTTCATATAGCTGTCTGCTAGGAAGACCCTGGTTCACATGGCTGGGGCAATCCCTTCTTCTTTACACCAACGGGTCAAATTCAAGGTTGACGATAAGGTTGTGGTAGTATTTTGTGAGGAAGAGACTCTGGTTAATAAGCCATCAAAGTTCAAATATGTGGAAGCCGCCGAAGAGTCTTTGGAAACAGCCTTTCAGTCTTTGGAGATTGCCAATGTAGTATTTGAGAGGACCAAGGAGGAAGAGATGGTTGCTAAAATCATGTTAGCCCAAGGATACAAGGTTGGTTCTGGCTTGGGAAAGGCTGGTCAGGGAATTCTGGCTCCCATCCAACTGAAGGAAAACAATGACCGTTGCGGGCTGGGATACACTCCAAGTGAGGAAGAAAGAAGGATAATGGCAGACAAACGAAAGCGCAGATGGTTGTCCAAGTCCAAAGGCCAAGATCTGTGGCCCCAGAGGATCCCAATTTGCGACATCAGTCAAAGTTTTGTGAGTGCTGGTTTGTTGGATCCCAACCAACTTGCTGTCATCAGGGATAGTTCTGAGTCTGAAGAGGGTGGGGCGAGTCTGGTTCGTCGTTGCGGTACCGGTGAAGAGTTAAAGAACTGGAAGGTTGCTGATCCTCCTGTGACCTTTAATTTAAAGTAATTATTTGTAATGCAACCCTGTGGCTCTGCCCAAGGCCATAGGACTAGTTGCTAGGGGCACACATGTTTTTATTTTCTAAATCATCATCATCATCAATAAAAACGTTTGTTTTGAATTTCTCAATCAATAAAAATCAGTTTCTATTCATTGCGTGAGTCTTTTTCTGCTTTATTATTTGTTTGTTTTCTTGTTTCACCTTTCATTCTGCTTTTTCGCTTCGGCAAAATGCAGATCCACAGTAATAGTCTCTGAAAACAGCAGTGCCAACAGTCCACCTTTTGACTTTGATCATCCCATCAATCAGGCTGAGGGGGATGTTGAGGAAGACTGGGAAGCCCCTCCAGAACTCATGAGGTTAATGAAGCAAGAAGAAAGGGTAATTCAGCCACACGGGGAATCTACCGAAATGATCAACTTGGGTACAGCTGAGAACAAGAAAGAGGTCAAAGTAGGTACCGCCATGAATGACGAAGATCGCATGAAGTTGGTTCAGCTGTTGCACGATTATGTGGATGTGTTTGCATGGTCCTACCAAGATATGCCTGGGTTGGACACCGACATCGTGGTACATAAGTTACCAGTCAAGCCTGAATGCCCGCCTGTCAAACAGAAGTTGAGAAGGATGAAGCCAGAGATGTCCCTCAAAATCAGAGATGAAGTGAAGAAGCAATTTGATGCAGGGTTCCTAGCAGTGGCCAAGTACCCGCAGTGGGTTGCCAATGTTGTCCCAGTTCCCAAGAAGGATGGGAAGGTCAGAATGTGCGTCGACTACCGAGATCTGAATCGTGCTAGTCCTAAAGACGATTTTCCTTTACCTCACATTGATGTCTTAGTGGATAGTACGGCTCAACACTCGTTATTCTCCTTCATGGATGGATATTCGGGATATAATTAGATCAAGATGGACCCTGAGGACATGGAAAAGATAACTTTCATAACACTTTGGGGAACATTCTGTTATAAGGTCATGCCATTCGGGTTGAAGAATGCTGGTGCAACATACCAGAGGGCCATGGTTACCTTATTCCATGATATGATGCATAAATAGATTGAGGTTTATGTTGATGACATGATCGCAAAATCTAAAACCGACGAGGAGCACATTGTCAATCTGCAGAAGCTCTTTGAACGGTTGAGGAAATATAAACTCAAGTTAAACCCAGCCAAGTGCACGTTCGGGGTGAGATCAGGGAAGTTGTTAGGCTTCATTGTCAGCCAGAAAGGAATTGAGGTGGATCCGGACAAAGTAAAAGCCATCCTCGAAATTCCGGTGCCCAAAACAGAGAAAGAAGTCCGTGGTTTCCTCAGAAGGTTGAACTACATCTCCCGATTCATCTTCCAGTTGACTGCTACTTGCGAGCCAATCTTCAAATTGCTGTGCAAAAATCAAGAGTTGAAGTGGAATGATCAGTGTCAAGCTGCCTTTGAGAAAATCAAGGTGTACTTGCAGAATCCACCAGTCTTAATGCCACCTGTGTCAGGCAGGCCTCTCATCTTATACCTTACAGTGCTAGATAATTCAATGGGTTGTGTGTTGGGGCAGCACGATGAATCCGGGATAAAGGAGCATGCCATATATTATCTAAGCAAAAAGTTCACCGACTGTGAGGCAAGATATTCTATGCTGGAAAAGACTTGTTGTGCCCTAGTTTGGGCTGCTCATCGTTTAAGGCAGTACATGCTGAGTCACACAACTTGGTTGGTGTCAAAAATGGATCCAATCAAGTACATATTTGAGAAGCCAACTCTTACAGGACTAATTGCCCGTTGGCAGATGCAATTGTCAGAATACGATATCCTGTACGTCACACAAAAAGCAGTTAAAGGTAGTGCACTTGCTGAGTATTTGGCATGTCAGCCGATTCCGAACTACCAACCAATGCGGCATGATTTTCCTGATGAAGATATCATGGCACTGTTCGACGAGGGGAAATCCCAAGAAAGTGAAAAGTGGAGAATGATATTTGATGGTGCGTCAAATGTATGGGGGCATGGGGCAGGCACTGTGTTGATATCTCCTAACAACCGCTTCATTCCTGTCACTGCAAGACTGAGCTTCTATGTTACCAATAACATAGCAGATTATGAAGCGTGCATCCTAGGTATTCAAGCAGCCCTAGAATGGAAAGTTAAAAGGCTAGATGTATATGGGGATTCAGCCCTGGTTATTCATCAAGTAATAGGCGATTGGGAGACCAGAGATCCCAAACTGATTCCTTATTGTGATTATATGCAAGAGTTGATGAAGTCTTTTGATGAGATCACCTTCAAGCATATCCCTCGAGGTGAAAACCGGTTGGCAGCGACGATTGGCATGCTTGTCTTCTATGTTCAATGTTAACTGTGACAAGAGCTTGACTAATATCAGAATTCAGCACCGAAGCCTGCATGCGCATCACTACTGCACAGCCATAGATGAGGAACCCGATGAGAAGCCTTGGTATCATGACATCAAGCAATACAACACTAATCAGGAATACCCACCTGGGGCATCAGAGAATGACAAGAGAACTCTCAGAAGATTGTCAAGGAATTTCTTCTTGAGTGGTGAAGTTCTCTACAAAAGAAACTACGATATGGTTCTCCTGAGGTGTGTTGCCAAAGAAGAAGCTGAAAGAATCATGAGAGATGTGCACGAAGGCTCGTTTGGAACCCATTCCAGTGGGCACACCATGGCTAGAAAGATCTTAAGGGCGGGTTACTACTGGTTGCAGATGGAATCAGACTGTTATAGCTCTGTAAGAAAGTGCCACAAATGCCAGATCTATGGCGATCATATCCATGTGCCGCCTTCCAAACTAAATGTTCTGACTACATCTTGGCCATTTTCAATGTGGGGAATGGATGTTATTGGTCCTATTGAGCCTAAAGCGTCAAATGGGCATCGCTTCATTCTGGTCGCAATTGACTACTTCACCAAGTGGGTTGAGGCTGCCTCGTACTCCAGTATAACTAGTGTTATGGTTGCCAAGTTTGTAAAGAAAGATCTGATTTTCCGATATGGTCTTCCAAACAAGATCATCACTGATAACGACAGCAACCTGAACAGCAATATGATGAAGGACCTGTGCAAAGAATTCAAAATTCAGCATCATAATTCCTCTCCCTATCGCCCAAAGATGAATGGGGCAGTTGAAGCAGCCAACAAAAACATCAAGAAGATTGTGCAAAAGATGGTGGTAACCTACAAGGTATATGGGTCGGAAGCAGTCCTCCCAATCGAGGTTGAGATACCCTCCCTGCGGGTACTGATGGAAACTAAACTGGAAGAAGCAGAGTGGGTGCAGGCCCGTCTAGATCAGCTAAACCTCATTGAAGAGAAAAGGATTGCAGCTTTGTGTCATGGGCAGCTGTACCAACAGAGAATGAGAACGGCTTTCGACAAGAAAATCTGGCCCCGTGAATTCAAGTAAGGTGATTTGGTGCTTAAGAAGATCTTACCCATCCAAAGTGACCCCCGAGGGAAGTGGACACCCACTTATGACGGCCCATATGTAGTCAAGAAATCCTTTTCTGGAGGAGCGCTGATACTCACAAACATGGACGGAGAAGATTTAAGGAACCCAGTCAATTCCGATCAAGTGAAGAAGTATTATGCCTGAAAGAAATAAGTGAAAAAAGAGAAAGACGAGCCAAGTAAGAATTAGCTCGCTAGGTTGAAACCCGAAAGGGCGACCTAGGCAAAATCAGAGCGACCCGGTGGATTGAAAACCCGCAAAGGGCGATCCAGGCAAAAATTAGGGTCAGGAGACTTGAGCATGAAAAGTAAACAAAGGCATACAACTCCCCTGAAGACTTGGATGAGGGAGTGATCAAGGTCAAGGACACAAATGTCGGCACTGCGCCACAGAGACGGACAGGCAGAAATTAGCTTCTCTCTTTTTTTTCGTGTCTTTTTGTAGTTTAAAACTTTCAAATGTATTGAGCAGTCATCGTAACATTCTGTACGATCGGCTTCTACATCAATAAAGCTCAACTTTCTCATGTCTGCTTGTTGTTATTTTACGCTTTTACGCGCTCAAAATAGACGTTTTATGATGATGGTGATCCTGAACTGTAAAACATGTGCATACATCATAGAGCATTGCAAATCATTGCGAAACCTTTAAAAGTCACGGGAAACAAGCAATTTCCCAAAGAAAATTAATCTTACAAAGAAAGTTGCCTTCACAAACCATCCCAGATGGCGAACCATAAAGCAAACTTGCATTCGATTCATGAGCCTTGCAGTTTCCATCGGTTTCTCAGTCTCGTGCCAGGAGTATCGGGAGTCGGTTGAACCAGTGAAAGAATAAGCCTTCGTAAAAAAAATGATCAGAAAAAAGAAAGCTGATCAGGAAAAAACAGAAGAAAAAACAAATGCCCTTGCATAACATGCACTCATGCTTCATGTTATGCTGGTCAGAAAGATCAAATCAAAAGGAAAACTTCAAGAGTGTTCCACCACATGCATCATCACACCAAAATCATAGCATTGCATGCACTCGCATTAACATGCTCCTGCATAACATGCCCTTGCATAACATGCACTCATGCTTCATGCACCATTCCTTGCATCAACTAATGTATGCAGGTACCTCAATTCAATACGCCAGCATTGGCCATCTCAATCAGTCAATCAACAGGATTTGTGAATCCCTTTAGGACCCACGTGTTCCTTCAGGGTCCTTCAGATCCTGTCGTTATCGAGCACCGACGAATCATCAGACCCTAGGGTCCTTCAGTTTAGTTCAAATCAACAGTCCGAACAGCGACTTTGAACTCGACCTTCATTTCGCCAAGTCATCACCGAGCATGACGGACCGGCCCCTCAGACCTCGTGTCCTTCATTTTTCCAAGTCATCACTGAGCATGACGGATCGGCCCCCCAGCTTCGTGTCCTTCAGACTAGCTGTGTCGGTATAAAGCATAGCGTAAGTCCATCAAGGTAAAATGTATCAATTCCACAACTTGATATTGAACCTCAGGCCGCTCGAACAGGCCACCTTCAGAACCCAAGTGTTCCCTCAGAGCCACGGGCGCTCCTTCTTTACTGCATTCTTTGTCACTTTCTTTTGTTTCATGCCAGTGTCGGCCTACAGGAGGTCGATACCATCTTTACTGCTTTATTTCTTGCTTTTGCTGCCTGAGGGTTGGCACCAATCTATCTCCTGCTTTTGTAGGGCTGATACTTCATTCATCACAGTCGTTTTGGCTAGCATCCATTCACCCAAAAAGAAAAACTAGAAGATGAAAAGGGAAAAGGAAAATGCGGGTTTTTCACTAAGTAGACAAAATCGGTATAATTTCCGAATTCTTTATCTCTATTTTGCCTCGGAATATGTTTCGGCCAATTCATATTCCTTGTTAAAATCTAGATAAAGAGGGGCAGCTGTCATACCCCAATTTTGTCCGGATTAGGTCAAAACCCTAATTTTCCACAAAAAATAAATAGATTAAGGAGTAAAGAGCATCATGCATTGCATTTAGGTTTCTAAAAGTCATTTCAAAGCCTCTAAAATCATTTTTGGAGTTGGAATGCACTTTTTGGACAAACTAGGGTTTTTAGGGTAAAGGGCATTTTGGTCATTTTTTACAACAGGATGATTTTGTACAATTTTTGGAGAGAATATCCTAGTCCAAAATAATTAAAAATGCATTTTTCCTTTTTTATTGCATAAAAAAAAAGCTAAAAGACCATTAAAAATTCCCCAATTATTAAATGACAATTTTGGTTGTCTAGAATAATTGGGGAGGCTATTTCATGGTGCCCAAAAATTCAAAATTCAAAAATTCAAAAGAAGGAAGTGTCCTCAATAAGACAAAAGACCAAAAACAAGTTTTTTTATTTTTCCTCTCCTATTGCAGCCATTTATGCGCTACATGCTCCTCTTTTTTTTTTACAAAAATCTTCTACACTCTTCTATTTCTTATTCATTAAGAATAGATTTGATATTATCCTTAACTTTGCCCCTTTTGGTAAATACTCTCACCCACTCACACTCACCCCTTCACCAAAAAATGCAAAGTTCCCTCTTTAATAACATTTCTTCACAAAAATGCCCTTAACCCTATTCCTAGATGACATCTCATTCTAAAAATAGAATTTTTCACACAAGCCTCCCTTTGCTCTTGTATGCGCCACTTACCCCCCCTTCTCACCATCACTTGTGTTTTCTTATTACCCCTAATCCATGTGCATTGCAATCCTAGCCCTTGATTTGAATTCTATCTCAAATCTCAATGGTTTGCAAAAAGCACAATGACTCATATACCCTTAATGTGGCACCCCATATAAAACCCAAAAAATAAGAGACCAAAGGGGACACACTCTCATTTTTACCCTAGCACCCAACTATCTCCTCTCCTCCTCCCTCCTTGGCCGAAACCTCCTCCTCCTCCTTCATTTTCTTTTCAACTTTCATCCACCAAATCACCTCAAACTCACTCCATATTCATATATCTTCTTCCTTTCATCCTTTATTCCACATTTTACATCATCAAAGGGGTTGTGTCTTCAAGGTTGCGTGGCTATTGTTGTTGACTCTTGACGATTGTTGGTGATTTGTTAGTCTTGATTTTCATTTCTACTCTTGTTTAACTTGGATCTAGAGGTAATCCTAATATCTTTTGCATTTTTTTAGTTTTTTAGCATGTAGATTCTTCTTCTACTCCTCTTTCCTCTCTCAAAGAGGCTTAGAGGGCTCATTTCAAACATCATGACAAGGACATTGGGAGCCTTGGGTGTTTGAAGTGAGCCCTTGGCCTTGATGAGAGTGTTCTCGTGTTTTAACCATATGGTTTGCAATTTCACACTCATTTTTTCATTTTCTTTTCATTGAATGTCATGTTGTAAATAAAGATTTTTTTTACATATCATATGTTTCATGTTAATCTTGCATTTTCTTGTGTCATATCATGATGTGCAAATTTGGTTTTTGGCTTGATGTTGAGATATAAAGGCTTTGATTTTGAGTACTAAAAAACCTAGAGTTTTGTTGTTTTTTCCTTGGTTGGTATGAATAAGAAGCATGATTTTGTTTGACTAGTGTCTTGTAACATGGCATGATAGTTTAGGGTTTAACCTTGTGTTTTGTTCAATGTGTTGATTGTGCATTTTGGCATGAAAATATTAGTGATTTGTTCATGATGTGGTTTCGGCCTTAGAGGCCTTGTGGTGCTTATTTTTCTGCTTAAAATGTGTTGTTTGATCTTGTGTAGATGAGTATAATTGTGTTAATGTGTTTTTAAATTTTAACCACTCATTTATTTATTTTTTTACCTTACCACTCATTACCCTTTTACCAAAAGTAAAAAAAACATTTTAACTTTCTTTTTACTTTACCATCTCATTAAATAATTACCATTTACCTCATGCATTTTTA
This sequence comes from Oxytropis ochrocephala, assembly GCA_020916435.1. NCBI lineage: Eukaryota > Viridiplantae > Streptophyta > Magnoliopsida > Fabales > Fabaceae > Oxytropis > Oxytropis ochrocephala. The sequence continues at coordinate 48,992,291 of CM037091.1, read as the reverse complement.
CTTTACCCTTCACTAACTTTTTACTAAACGTTTTACCACTTATCAATTTGCAAAAATACCCAAAACATTTTCTCACTTGCATTTCCAACTTTTTATCTTCATAAAATAAACCCCAAAACATTTTTACCACTTTCAAGACAAAAACATTTCATCTCATTTCCAAAACACCAAAACCCCAAAACATTTTACCACTTTCTTACCTAAATTTTTTACTATTCCTTACCAAAATACTTTCACCTTCATGCATCTTCATTCATACTTAGTCTATGTGACACTCTCATGCATTCTCATATGTTTATGTCCCTTGCATCCTTTTATGCACCCTTGTATGCCACCCCTTCATAAATAAAATGCTAGTCATTCATTCACTTGTATGCTTTGCATCCATTCTTAAATGCTCATGCATCCATTAATACCATGTCTCGCATTCAATAATGCACATTAATTCCTTGTATACTCATGCATTCACATGCTTGCCTAATCATGCATCCAATAATGCCATGTCTTGCACTCTATAATGCACATTCATTCATTGTATACTCATGCATTCACATGCTTGCCTAATCATGCATCCAGTGAGGGTACGTAGGACCGGGTTCATGTCCCGTCAAGCACCCTTTTAAAATCTTTGTTTTGTTTCGCTTTTCAAAGATATCAAAAATATTCTTTCTCCCCTGTTTTAATAAATCAATTTCTCAAATGAAATAAAAGAAAATAAAAGAAAAGAAGTAGAACAAATTGCTTTCAAATCAATTTCCTAAACCACACATCAAGTTAATGGTTCCCTTTCGGTAGAAAGGACACATGGGGTGCTAATACCCTCCCCATGCGTAACCGACCTCCGAACCTACATCTCTGCGTTTTCAAAAGACCACCCGTTTTTTTTTTTCAAAAAAAGGTTTTTTCAATGTTTTCCTAAATAAATATTGGTGGCGGCTCTACTATTTTCACGTTGTCAAACGAAAAGTCCAAACCGGATTTTTCGGGGCGCAACAGCTGTTCTGGTGGCCTGGTATGAAGAAGGATGTGGCACAGTTTGTATATGCCTGTTTGACTTGTCAGAAGTCAAAGGTTGAGCACCAGAAGCCTACGGGGTTGATGCAACCATTAGAGGTTCCGGAATGGAAATGGGATAGCATTTCCATGGATTTTGTGACTGGGTTGCAAAATACCGTAAGGGGGTTTGATTCTATTTGGGTGATTGTGGATAGGTTGACGAAGTCTGCTCACTTCATTCCTATCAATATCACGTATCCGGTGTCGAGGTTGGCTGAGATATATATATATATATATATTCAGGTGATTGTGAAACTGCATGGGGTTCCGATGAGCATTGTGTCTGATAGAGACCCTAGGTTCACTTCTGATTTCTGGAGGAGTTTGCAAGAGGCATTGGGGTCCAAATTGAGGTTGAGTTCAGCTTATCATCCTCAGACCGATGGACAGACAGAGAGAACCATTCAGTCATTGGAAGATTTATTGAGGTCATGTGTTCTAGAGCAGGGAGGTGCGTGGGATACACATCTCCCATTGATTGAGTTCACTTACAACAATAGTTACCATTCGAGTATAGGGATGGCTCCTTTCGAGGCACTGTATGGTCGGAGGTGTAAGACTCTGTTGTGTTGGCATGAGTCTGGAGAGAGTATTGTTCTTGGACCGGAAGTTGTTCGGGAAACTACGGAGAAGGTGAAAATGATCAGGGAGAAAATGAAAGAGTCGCAGAGTCGACAAAAGAGTTACCATGATAGGAGGAGAAAAGACTTTTCCAGGCTGGTGATCATGTGTTCTTGAGGGTTACACCTATAACTGGTGTTGGGCGTGCGCTGAAAGCAAAGAAGTTGACTCCTCGATTTATTGGTCCGTACCAGAGTACTAAGAGGGTTGGAAATGTTGCTTATAGGGTGGCTTTGCCGCCTAACCTTTCGAACTTGCATGACGTGTTCCACGTGTCACAACTTCGGATGCACATGGATGATGTAGGGATACGAGATAATCTCACAGTGAGGATTGATGATAGAGAAGTGAAGGTTCTGAGAGGGAAGGAAATTGCTTTGGTAAAGGTGGTTTGGTTGGGAGCTGCTGGTGAGAGCATGACTTGGGAGCTGGAGAGTAGGATGCGGGAGTCCTATCCAGAGCTGTTTGAACCCGGTATGAATTTCGAGGACGAAATTTCCTAAGTGGGGGAGAGTTGTAACACCCTAAATGATTTAATTAATTATTTGATTAAATTATTTAAGTGTTGCATTATTTTTAATTATATTAAAATTATAATATAGTCTTTTATTTTATAATGAAGGGAGTGGTATCAGTGATTCCGGGATGGCAAGTATCGGCCCAAGAGCCCAAGCCCAATGACTTAGGCTCCTAGGGTTGGTGCAATTTGCACCATTTGGAAAAAGAAAGAAAGAAAATGAAAAAAAGAGAGAAGCTTGCGAAGAGAGAAGAGAGAAAAGAAAAGAAAATCGGCGCAAACCCTAGGGAGAGAAAGAGAGAGTGATCGCACAAGGGAAAGGAGAAGAAGATCTTCATTGTTGCTGTGGTTTTGTTGGTGACTCCGTAGAGAGGGCTTTTCTTCAGTTTATTCAAGGTAAGGGTGGGTCTTACTCTATAATAAGGGATATAATGGGTTGTAGGTTAGGGTTAGGATGTTAATTGTGTGTTTGATGTGTTTTGATTGATGAAATTGAGTTTTGAATGATTGATTGAATTCGAGGATTGATATGGAAATCGAATTGTATGTGAAATTGTGTGTGGAATCATGTATTTGATAGTGTTAGGAGAAATTGAGAAAATTGGGTTTTAGGGAACCCTAGGTGTCATAGGGCGCCAAGTGCTAAGGGAAATAGCGCCCTGTGCTATGCTGGGTAGTGTGGTGCGTGTGTGCCACTGTCTGGGCGCCAGTTGCTGCCTAGAATGGCGCCTGTGTGCGCCTGTGGCACTGTGTGTGTGTGTGCAGGGGCACCCAGGATGGCACCAGTGTGGTGTGTGTGTGCTGCTGTGTGTGAAGTGTGCGTGAGTGGTGCTGTGTTGGGCGCCAAAGGCTGCCAGAAATGGCGCCTGGTGCTCCTGTGACTAAGGGAAGGCGCCTGGTAAGGCGCCAAGTGCTGTGTGGTGTTGTGTCTAGGTGCAGGGCGCCAAAATGTGGCTGCCCATGCGCCTGTGTGTGCTTGTTCAAGTGCAGGGCGCCAATGTGGCTGCCCTGTGGCGCCTGGTGTGGCGCCATGTTGCTGGTGGTGTGGCGTGCCTAAGTGTTGTGCGCCAATTTGGTTGCCCATGGCGCCTAGTGTGGCGCCAGGTTGTGTGGTAGGGTGTGTGTGTGTGTGCATGTGGCGCAGCACAGGGCGCCAAATGGTTGCCCTGGCGCGCCCATGTTGCTGCCTGTGTCTAGGCTGGGCGCCAATGTTGCTGCCCAGGGCGCCTGTGTGTGCGCCCGTGTCTGAGACCGTGTCTCAGTTTGTGTCTTAGTTTGTGTCTAGGTGTGTGATGAGTTCCTGGGCGCCAATGTTGCCCAGTTTGGCGCCTGTGTGGTTGTGTTGCCACAGGGGGCGCCAGTTTGCTAGAGTTTTGGCGCCTGTGTGCTGGTGTTGCACAAGGGCGCCAGTTTCTTGTGTTTTTGGCGCCAGTGTGCTGGTGTTGCACAGGGGGCGCCAGTTTGTTGTGCTTTTGGCGCCTGGTGGCTGTGTTGCCACTATAGCGCCAGTTTTGGTGGTTTTGGCGCCTGGTGCTGCCACTTTGTGTCTTAGATGTGCTGTTTTGGTCCCTAGGTGATGTTTTGGTCCTAGATGTGCTGTTTTGGTCCCTTGGTGATGTTTTGGTCCTAGATGTGCTGTTTTGGTCCCTAGGTGATGTTTTGGTCCTAGATGTGCTGTTTTGGTCCCTAGGTGATGTTTTGGTCCTAGATGTGCTGGTTTGGTCCTTGATGTGCTGTTTAGGTCCTTGAGTGATGTTTTGGTCCTTAGTGGTGTTTAGTCCTTGTGACATAATTTATAATGACGAAGTTGATGATGTATGAAAGGACGATGATGTTATTGACGATGGGTCTATTGACCAAAACTAAAAATGATGATGATGTTATTGACGATGGGTCTATTGACCAAACTAAAATTGATGATAATGTGGGATGTGATGTTGATGATGCATGAATGATGTTGTTGGTTGTTCATGGAGTCTCATGCATTTCATGTGCATCTTATTGACGATGATGGGGCTTCGGCCTTGAGCTATTGACGATGATAAAGCTCAATTATTGACGATGATTATTGACGATGATGCCCATAGTGGCTAAAACTATTGACGATGAATGGTACCACATGCATGATTGCATTTCATTACATTCATGCCCATAAATGTTTAATGTTCTGTTGGATGATATCTGATGTGAATGTGACTGCTGTATGAATGATATGTGATGCTGTGATGGATTAAATCCTATGAACTGATTTACTGCCTATTATAACCTTTATTATGTAGTTTGAGACTCACCCTTTATGTTGTTGTTTACCACAGGTAACCCTTAGTGAAGTCTTATTCCTTCACATCCCGAGTCGGTCTGCTCTGATACGTAGCACCTAGGGGATGGGCTTAGACTTCTAGTTGTTTTGTTTGTTCACTATTGAACTATTATATTTGATATTTCTATGTTATTGTTGAGACTGTTATTTACTTATCTGAGACTGTATTTTATTCCGCTGCGTGATGTTTACCTTTCTAGTGCGTGGACTAGAATAATATATTTTTGAGGATCCCATTTCCACTTGATTTGGTGTTACATATGATTTTGATTAACGAGATGTTTTGTTTTATTTTGTTGTTGTTTTTAATGAAGTAAGTGTAGCATCCCGTTTGGATGAATTAAAGAAATAAACTTTTAAAACTCTGATTTTTATTATAAATTGCCGGGTAGAAATGGGGTGTTACAAAGTAAAGGTAGCATCCCGTTTGGATGAATAGAAAAATAAATTTTTAAACTCTGATATTATGAATTAAATTGCCGGGTAGAAATGGGGTGTTACATTAGTGGTATCAGAGCAAAAGTTCGGTCTGTCCGGCCAAGTCTTTCTGTCATAGTGTTTTATGACAATTAGGTGTTGTTAGATTAGTTCTAAATTATTGTTTCACGCTGCAGTGTTAGGTTGAAATGGTCGGAAGGAATGATGCTGCTCTTGCTGCTGCTCTGCAAGCTATGGCTCAGGCTGTTGGGAATCGGCAGAATGATGGTGAAAATGCTGGAACACGTAGTCTGGCCACTTTCCAAAGGGAGAACCCTCCTACCTTCAAGGGGAGGTATAACCCCGATGGAGCTCTTGCGTGGCAAAAAGAAATTGAGAGGATTTTCCGAGTCATGAACTGTAATGATGCTCAGAAGGTCAGGTATGGTACCCACACACTGGCAGAGCTGATGACTGGTGGTTGGAAGTCAAGGAAAGGTTAGAGACTGCTAATGAAGAAATCACTTGTGTAACACCCCTTTCTAATAACTACCTTTATGAAAATAGTATCTAGTAAAATCAGAGTTTTTCAAAAAATTTCACACATAAGAAAGCAAGTGTCACAATGACTTCAAAAATCAGCAAAACAACAGTGCATGCTCTCCTGGATATATCAACAATACACAGCACATAAAGTTGGGGACAATACACCCACATACACCTGTCGTAATACATCACAGCTATAATGAACTTCTCACAGCGGAAAATGCCAAAATAATATCAACAACTCTTTTACATCACCAAAATAAAGAGTAAAACAGATATCAGATCAAAATACAATATAACTACTACGCCCCCCGGGTGCTATGTATCAGAGCATGACTCAAAACAACCCATCAGTAGGTTGTACTATCTCAATCATCATCACCTGCACGTTGCCGACATGAGAAGCAACATAAAAGCAGTAGGGTGAGTCTCTTTACATAAATAATAGACAATAAGATAAGCATTATATTCAAGAAGGCAATCAAGAATACAATTTTACACCAATCTCAACATAAATCATTTATTTTACAGTTTCCAAGGAATTCCACTCACAATATGATTTATGCATGAATGCAACCCAACACCAAGGGCATATGCATGTGGTACCATCAACCGTCCTATATATATTTTTTTTGTCTTGAAGGCACAACCGTCCTATATTTTGCCGTGAAGGCACAACCGTCCCATATTTTTGCCTTCAAGACACAACCGTCATTTGATGCATATGAATTCATGAGACTCAATGAACAATGCATCAATCACAAACAATTCCATTCATATGAGAATCACAACCGTCCTAGATTCACCATATTCATTTATTTCAACCGTCTTATAATTCAAAATCATTGGACCAACTCACCCCTAGGACCAAATTTCCACATAGGGACCAAAACAACGCCTTAGGGACCAAATTCCACACCTCTCACACCTAGGCGCATCAAGGCGCCATGGGGCAGCCCAAAATGGCGCCCCACACCGAGGCACACCGCGCCACTCCCAGGCGCAACAAGGCACCTTGGGCTGCCAATTTTGGCGCCCTGCCACAGGCGCACCTAGGCGCCAAGGCAGCCACATTGTGGCGCCTAACCCTGGCACCCTCACCCAAACCAACCACCACAACACCAAATCAATCATACCTCCAAAGACCATTTCTCCAACCCAAAATAATTCCAATTAAGTCATATACACCTATTGCACATACATACTCATACTTCATTTTTCCAACAACATATCATCAAACCAATCCACACATAACTCAATCAACACAAAATCAAGCAATCATGTACACAAATCAATCCAAATACACCTCAATCAACATATAATCACTAATCACTATTCATCATCTTCACCAAATAAATCAATAATCATTTTAAACCCTAACCTTCATGCAATACAAATCTTACAACCTATTATGAATGAAAAAGACCCCCTAACCTTAGGAGAAGTAGAAACCCTAACACCTCCTTCTTCAAAAACCAACAAGCCAAACTCTTCAAAACTTGGAGCTCCAAACTTCTTCCATGGTGAAATGCAAAACACAAGGATTGAAAGGTTTACACTTAGAAAAATGGAAAGGTCATGAAAAATGAGAGACAAAGGGTTCCAAGAACAACTTACCAAGATCAAAGATGAAGAAACCCTAGCTCCCTCCTTCTCTCTCAAACCCACGGCCTTCTCTCTCACTTCTCACTCTCTTCTTTTCAATTTTTAACTTAATATGAATGAGATGATGGGCCCAAACCCCTTTAATTGGATATGGGCCTAACCAAAAACCATGGGCCTCTACTTGCACCCCCCTAAATACTTAAACAACTCCTGAAAACAATTAAACTCCAAATTAGTTCTTTGATTCCCTAAAATGTTGTAATCCTCAAATAACCCAATTAAATAATTAAATTACTCAAGGGTGTTACAACTCTCCCACACTTAGAAAATTTCGTCCTCGAAATTACCTGAATCAAACAAATCCGGATATGCTTCCCGCATCTTACTCTCTAGCTCCCAAGTCGCGCTCTCACCGGCAGCTCCCAACCAGACTACCTTCACCAGATTGATCTCTTTACCTCTTAAAACTTTTACCTCATGGTCTTCAATGCTAACCGGCATCGTCTCAACAGTGAGATTCTCCCTCACCTCTACATCGTCCATTTGAATCACATGAGATGGATCAGAACATACTTAAAATGGCGAGACACATGAAACACATCATGCAAGTTTGAAAGATTAGGTGGCAAAGCCACCCGATAAGCAACCTTTCAACTCTCTCCAAAAATCGTCACGGGCCAATAAAACGAGGGGACAACTTCTTAGACTTCAAAGCGACGACAACACCGATCCACGGGAGTGACTCTCAAAAACACATGATCACCAAATTTGAAATTCCAAATCCTTTCTCCTCTTGTCATGATAACTCTTTTGTCTACTTTGCGAAGCTTTCATCTTCTCACGAATCAACTTTACTTTCGGTGGTCTCCCTAACAATCTCTCGGTCCAAGCACCTCACTATCCCGGGCCTCATACCAACATAAGGGTGTCTACATCTCCGACCATACAATTGCCTCAAAAGGAGCCATTCCAATGCTCGAGTGGCTGTTATTATAAGTGAACTCAATTAATGGAAGATAAGTATCCCACGCACCACCATGCTCAAGAACACAAGCTCTCAACAAATCTTCTAATGACTGAATAGTCCTCTCTGTCTGACCATCAGTCTGCGGGTGATACGCCGAGCTCATTCTCAACGTAGAACCCAACGCCTCATGCAAACTCTTCCAAAATTCAGAAGTAAATCTAGGATCTCTATCTGAGACAATACTCGAAGGAACACCGTGAAGCTTCACAATCACCTGAATATAAATCTCCGCCAACCTAGGCATCGGATATGTGATGTTAATAGGAATAAAGTGAGACGACTTTGTTAACCTATCAACAATCATCCAAATAGCATCAAACCTTCTCACTGTATTAGGGAAACCTGTCACAAAGTCCATAGAAATGCTATCCCACTTCCATTCTGGAATATCCAAAGGCTGCAGCAACCCTGCAGGTTTCTGATGCTCCACCTTTGACTTCTGACAAGTCAAACAAGCATAAACGAACTGAGCTACATCCTTCTTCATTCCAGACCACCAAAATAACTTTTTCAAATCCTGATACATCTTTGTAGCTCCCGGGTGAATACTCAATCTACTTCTATGACATTCTTCAAGGATCGCTTTCTTTATCTCCACATCATCAGGAATACAGATACGACCACGGTATCTCAACACACCTTGGGCATCCAATGCAACATCTTTATTCTCAGACCGATTAACCCCAATTGCCAAATCCACTAACTTAACATCTAGCTTCTGGGCCTCCCGAATGCTACTCAAAAATTCATTAGTAATTTTCAACATTCCCAACTTAACACTCTGCGGTGTCACTTCACAAACTAAGCTCATATCTCGAAACTGCTCAATCAATTCAAGCTCTTTCCCCATCATTGCTGACACGTGCAAAGACTTCCGACTCAAAGCATCGGCTACAACATTAGCCTTTCCCGGATGATAATTCAAACTGAAGTCATAATCTTTCAACAGCTCAAACCACCTTCTTAGCCTCATATTCAATTCCTTCTGATCAAATAAATATTGCAACCCCTTGTGATCACTAAACACTTCAAATCTGGAACCATATAGATAATGTCTCCAAATCTTCAAGGCAAACACAACTGCAGCAAGCTCCAAATCATGCGTAGGGTAGTTCTTCTCATGAATCCTCAACTGTCTAGATGCATAAGCAACTACCTTACCATCCTACATAAGCACAGCTCCCAAACCCATCTTGGAAGCATCACAATACACCACAAATGACTTGCCCGGAATAGGCAAAGTCAAAATAGGAAATGTTTTCAACCTCCTTTTTAACTCATTAAAACTTTCCTCACAACGAGTGTCCCAGACAAACGCTTTCCCTTTACAAGTCAACTGAGTCAACGGAAGAGCCAACCTAGAGAAACATTCAATAAATCTTCTATAATAACCGGTTAACCCCAAAAAGCTTCTAATCTCAGTGACTGACTTAGGAGCCTCCCAATTCAACACAGCCTCAACCTTAGAAGGATCCACTGCAATACCTCTACCAGAAATGATATGACCAAGAAAACTCACCTCTTTCAACCAGAATTCACACTTAGATAATTTAGCATACAACTTTCTATTCTTCAAGATTTCCAACACTAACCTCAAATGCTCCGCATGCTCCCCCTCGGACTTAGAATAGACCAAGATATCATCGATAAACACCACCACAAAACGATCTAGATACTCATGAAAAATATGATTCATATATTCCATGAATACCCCCGGAGCATTCGTAACACCGAATGGCATCACCGAATACTCATAATGACCATACCGAGACCTAAACGCCGTCTTAGGAATATCTTCATCCTTCACCCAAATTTGATGATAACCCGACCTCAAATCAATCTTACTAAACACACTGTCTCCCACCAACTGGTCCATCAAATCATCAATTCTTGGAAGCGGATACTTGTTCTTAATTGTCACTTTGTTCAACTGACGATAATCAACACATAACCTCATACTACCGTCCTTTTTCTTCACTAGTAACACCGGAGCTCCCCACGGAGATACACTTGGCCTTATAAACTTCTTTTCAAGCAAATCCTCAAGTTGCTTCTTCAATTCAGACAATTCGGATGCAGACATCCGATAAGGTGCCATAGACACAGGTCTAGTACCAGGCATTAGATCAATAGTAAACTCCACTTCTCTTTCAGGTGGCACATCAGGAATTTCATCAGAAACACTTCGTGAGAATTCATTCACCACTGGCAATTCATCAATCTTAGCTTGACTTTCCACAGACAAAGATGCTATCAAGACAAACAAATAAGCTTCCCCCTTCATTTCTCTAAGCAACTGACCAACAGGCAACAAACTAGACTCTTCCTCTCCGGGAGAAGAGAAACTTACAGACTTACTGAAACAATTGATATGCACATGGTTATCTACCAACCAGTCCATACCCAAAATAATATCCAACCCATCTAACGGCAAACAAATCAAATCAACCATAAAATCTCTACCGAAAACCGATAGAGGACATTTAGCACACACGAGAGAAGTAGTCACCGAACCCTTAGCTGGAGTAACGATAACCATTTCCCTCATCATGGAAGACAATGCAAGATCCAAATTTTTAGCACATACAGCAGAAATAAAAGAGTGGGTAGCACCAGTATCAACAATAGCATTAACAGGAATACCCTTAATAAAACATGTACCTCGAATCTCCTTGACCGCATCGGACCCCGCAAGGGCAAACACTTTCCAACTGACTTTCTCTTTCTTTGGCTTGGGACACTTAGTACTGATATGTCCCGCTTCCCCGCAGCTAAAACAAATCACATCCTTGCGATCACAGTTAGAAGCCATGTGACCCTCCTTACCACATCGGTAACACTTCTTCTCACCAACTCTGCACTCATTCATCTTGTGGCCGGGTAATCCACACTTGTAGCACACCAAACCCGCGGGAGTATCTCCCACACTTGTTCTCTTGCCTGAACCAACTTTTCCTTTGCCTTTACTTCCACCAACATCATAGGGCTTTCCCCTAAACTGAGAATTTGTAACACCCCATTTTTACCCGGTAATTTAAATCAAAAATCAGAGTATACAAAAATCTTTTCTGGTCATCTTTTAGTTTAGTGTGTTATAAAATAGTGAATCAGCCGACTATGGGATTACTCAGTAATCGATACTACTTGCAATGAGCATTGGCCACCTTTGCAAGGCTCTCGAGTGATGCCCTTGTAAATACACCGTGAAAGAAATTCTAGCCTTAGTGGCGAACCACGTTTAGCCATAGTCATTCAAAGACACTAATAGTATAACATAAATTAATACTCAATAAAATGGGGCGTCACAACTCTTTCTCTTAAACAAAATCCGAATACGTAACACCGTGTAGATAAACTCATAGAAATATAGTTTCACATAATGCGTGGAAGATAATCATTATCTCAACAAAGATAATCCAAAGATATCAAAACAAATACATATAAGGCTCAACAAGGAGCAAAACAAGCAACAACGATCTAAACCCCGACCCCACAGGTGCTACGATCGAGCGAGCACCGACTCGGGGTAGTGAAGGTAGAAAGCCCTCACTCCTCGACTACACTGTGGTAAATAACAATGAAAGGGTGAGTCTCGAACTATATAATAAAGGTGATAATAAGCAATATATAATCATAGTTTCTGACAAAGATACTCAAACACACCAACCATTAATCAACAATATTCATGCACTAATGGGAATGTATGCAATGTCGGCATGCATGTGGTACCATTGGCCCACCGGCCGCCTCGAAGCTTCACAATCATTTTATAAGGCCCTCCGCCGCCTCGAGCTTCACAATCATCTTATAAGGCCCCAGGCCGCCTCGAGCTTCACAAATCATATTATAAACTCTACGATCATGACCAATGTATGCATGAGACTCCATGTACTTCACAAACATCATTTCAAGCATTTCAATACACCCATTACTCTTACCTCGGTGGTAATCTCATTTTATAGCCCTCACGGCTTGGCCTCCGGCCCATGCCCCATGGCATGCTCAATCACCTCATTATAAACCCTCAACACCGTTAAGTCCCACCGGACCATTCTCCTCTAGAGTACTCAACCTCACCCGGGGACCTAAACCACCACTTAGGACCAAAACAATCATCTAGGGACCAAAGCGTCACCTAGGGACCAAAACAACACCCTCTTAGGCACTTGGCAAAGACTAGGCGCCATTTTCCCACACATTCAGGCGCGCTCGGTGCAACACAAAGACTAGCGCGCGGCTTTCAAAGCATTTGGCGCCCCACGTGGCAACACAAACCCATCGGGCGCCACTTTCCTAGCAATCTGGCGCCCCACGGGCAACACGGACCTAGACACCAACTCGGACACGATTTGGACACAAACTAAGACACAGCAGGCGACAAGTTTGGCGCCCCACACTTGACCAGCTCACCCAACACTTTCAAACCAAAAACCACCCGAGCCAAAATGTTTAAAAATGAATTTGGGCGAGGGTAAACACAAAATTTGGCATGATGAAATATGCCTAGAAAAATAAGTTTCACTCCCGGGCCCCAAAACACACACAAAACGAGCCCCACTGGGACATTTTCAATATAACACCGCAACTGTAAAAACCACTCGAGCCAAAACACTTAAAATTGAAAGTTGGCGGTGAATACAAAATTTGCACGAGGAAATATGTTTAGAAATACAAGTTTCACTCCCGGGCTCCAAAATACCCACATTCGCGCGCCAGCAAAGAACTCACTCACCCGACACTTTGCTCACGCATAAAGGACACAGCGCCATTCGGGCACCCAGGGGCAAGCATTTGGCGCCCACATCGCGCACACACACCTAACACACACACAAAGGCATGTGGCGCCATTTTCCTAGCAACTTGGCGCCCTGGCGAACACACTGCCACAGAACACATTCCAAAGACATGAAGCGATTATTGTGGCGCCATTTCCCAAAGAATGTGGCGCCACTGGCAAAGTGACATTCTGCACAAACTCTCAATTCAACTTGTGAGCGGTGTGTGGCGCTGAATCCTAGCATCTTGCGCCCCAAACCCCAAAACCCCAATTTTCTCAAAATCTTCCAAACCAATTCACTCAATAATTCTTCTAACACTCCTAATTGCATAATCAAACAACCAATTGCATGCTCAAATCATCAATCACATCAAAATCACAAAATCATACATTGTAAACCCTAACTCACGCCTAAATCAATTTTTACCAACAAATTCATCAAATTCAAGGAATCAATCAACATGCAATCATCAATTAACATCAAAAGCAAATGACCCCTATGATACATATAATACCCATTATCTCCTCTATTATAGAGTGAGACTCCCTTACCTCAAATTAACAGTAGAGAAGAACAGGACGGAGTCACGAACAAAACCACTGCAACAATCCAAGCTTTCAAGTCACGAAATTGCTCTTCTCCTCCTCTTCTCTGGGGTTTGCGCCGTTCTCTTCTCTCCTTTCTCTCCTCTCCTTCGCAACTTTCTTTCTTTCTTCACAAATGAAAGAAAATTCCACTTTGGGTATATGTACATTGGGCCAAGCGCACCTTGGGCCCTTTTACACCCCTTGCCCATTTCTTCCACCACCCCTTCAATTAAAATAATTTCTTGAATTATAAACATTATTTTATATGCTATTATAATTTAAAACAGTGTAACACTTTAAATAATTTAATCAATTGCTTAATTAAATCATTTAGGGTGTTACAACTCTCCCCCACTTAGGAAATTTCGTCCTCGAAATTCATACGATTCAAACGACTCGAGGATCGACTCTCGCATCCCCGCTCTCCAGACTCCCAAGTCATGCTCTCACCAAAGAGCTCCCAACCACACTACCTTGACCAAGGCAATGTCTTTCCTCTCAACACCTTCACTTCTCTATCATCAATCCTCACCGGCATAGTCTCCACACGGTGAGGTTCTCACGCACCTCCACATCATCCATGTGAATCACATGAGCAGGTGCGGAATATACTTCGAAGGCGTGACACGTGAAAAACATCGTGCAAGTTCGAAAGATTAGCGGCAAGGCCACCCTATAAGCAACCTTTCCAACCCTCGGTGATTTGGTACGGTCCAATAAACCTTGGAGTTAACTTCTTTGCCTTGAGAGCACGCCAACACGGTCATAGGCGTGACCTCAAGAACACATGCTCACCAAACTGAAACTCCAAGTCCTTCCTCCTCTTATCATGATAACTTTTCGTCGGCGGCCGGGACTCTTTCATCTTCTCTCTCGATCATTTTCACCATCTCGATCGTCTCCTAACCAACTCCTCGGTCCAAGGACAACACTCTCCCGGACTCATGCCAACACAAAGGAGTTACGCACCTCCGCCCATACTGATTGCCTCAAAAGGAGCCATCCCAATGCTCGAATGATAGTTGTTATTATAGGTGAACTCAATCGGTGGAAGATGCGTATCCCACGCACCTCCTCGCTCCAACACACAAGCTCTCAAAAGATCCTCCAAAGACTCGGATGGTTCTCTCTCTGCCGACCATCACCGAGGATGGTAAGTGAACTCAACCTCGGTTTGGACCCCAAAGCCTCCCGCAAGCTTCCCCAAAACTCGATGTAAACCGCGGGTCTCTATCCGACACAATACTCTTCGAACCCCATGAAGCTTCACAATCACACGAATGTAAATTCTAGCCAACTTTTACGGGAAAGGTGATGTTGATAGGAATAAAGTGAGCAGACTTGGTCAACCTATCTACAATCACCCAAATAGTGTCGGACCCTCTCACGAAGATTTGGCAATCCGGTCACAAAATCCATGGAAATCTTTGTCCCACTTCCATTAGGAATCTCCAAAGGTTGCATCAACCCATGAGCCACGGTGCTCAATCTTTGACTTACGGCAAGTCAAACATGCATATACAAACTGCGCAACATCTCTCTTCATACCAGGCCACCAAAATAGTTTCTTCAGATCATGGTACATCTTAGTGGCACCTGGATGAATGCTCAACTTACTCCTATGACTCTCCTCAAGTATCATCTTCTTCAACTCAGCATCATCTGGAACACAGATTCTGTCCCCGAATCTCAAAACACCACGGGAATCCAACTCGTAATCCCCCTCGCAGGCTTGCTCACCCGCAATGAAAGCAAGTCTACCCGACTTCACATCTAGTCTCTCAAGGCGTCTCGATACTAACCAAGAATTCGTTCCCAATCCTCGGCATCCCCAATCGACACTGCAGGGTGTCACCTCACACACCAGACTCAAGTCACGGAACTGCTCAATCAATTCCAATTCTCTCACCATCATCGCTGACATATGCAAAGTTTTCCGACTCAAAGCATCAGCCACGACATTAGCTTTGCCGGGGTGATAGTTCAAGCCGAAATCATAGTCCTTCAACAGCTCTAACCAACGCCTCTGTCTCATATTCAGCTCCTTATGGTCAAACAAGTACTTCAGACTCTTGTGATCACTGAACACTTCGAATCTAGTACCATAGAGATAGTGCCTCCAAATTTTCAACACAAACACAATCGCAGCCAACTCTAAGTCATGAGTAGGAGAATTCTTCTCATGGGTCCTCAACTGTCGGGACGCATAAGCAACCACCTTCCCATCCTGCATCAACACACCTCCCAAACCCATCTTGGAAGCATTACAGTACACAACAAATGGTTGCTCAAGACAGCAACACTAACACCGGAGACGTGGTCAACCTCCTCTTTAGCTCTTGGAAGCTCTCTTCACACTTTGCATCCCACACAAATGCCTTTCCTTTACAGTCAATCGAGTCAATGGAAGGGCTAGCTTAGAGAACCCTTCAATGAACCTCTGTAATAACCACCAACCCCAAGAAACTCCCGATCTCGATCGCAGACTTTGGGCTCTCCCACCGCAACATGCATCAACCTTGGCATTTGGATCCACGGCTATACCATCACCGAAATAATATGACCCAAGAAGCTCACCTCATGCAAACGTAACTCACACTTCGACAACTGGCATACAACTTCCTCTCTTTCAAGACCTCTAGCACCAACCTCAAGTGCTCGTGCATGCTCTTCCTCAGATTTTGAGTACACCAAAATATCATCAATGAAGACCACCACAAACCGATCCGGATAGCTATGGAAAATTCGGTTCATGTACTCCATAAACCCCCGGTGCATTTGTGACACCAAGCGGCATTACTGAGTACTCATAATGCCCATACCTTGTTTCGAATCTTTGTCTTACGGATATCCTCATCCTTCACCTTAACTGCGGTGATACCCGGACCTCAAGTCAATCTTTGCTAAACACTCTAGCACCCACCGGTGATCCATTAGATCATCTATCCTCGGGAGAGGATACTTATTCTTGATAGTCACTTTATTCAACATGCGTAGTCCACGCATGCACGCATACTCCCATCCTTCTTCTTTACCAACAAAACCGGAGCTCCCCATGGTGATACACTAGGCCTCACAAACTTCTTCTCAAGAAGCTCCTCTAATCGCTTCTTCAATTCACCCAACTCGGAAGCCGACATCCGGAGTGCGGTGCCATGACACGTGCCTAGTACGTGCACAAGCTCAATCCCGAACTCAACTTCCTCTCTGCGGGGCACACTAGGAATCTCATCCGGAAACACTTCAGGAACTCACACACCACCAGTAACCCATCAACCACGGCTCTGTTCTCAAAGCAGACATGGACGCAATCAAAGCAAACAAGCGACCACCCTCTTTCATTACCTGCGCAATTGCTCGCCAGACAAAGCAAAGCGCACTCTTCCTCTTCAGAAGGAGAAAACTAATAGACTTATCGAGCGGTTGATGTGCACGTGGTTATCTACTAAACGATCCATGCCGAATCACATCTAACCCACCCAAAGGCAAACAAATCGAGATCAACGAGAAAATCTGCCAAGACCGACGAGAGGACACCTAGCACACATCGAGAAGTAGTTACACGGACCGCTTAGTGGAGTGTCGATAACCATCCTCTCTCCATAGTAGACAATACTAAATTTAACTTTTCAAAGACAAACAGATGCAATAAAAGAGTGCGTAGCACCCGTGTCAACAATAGCAACTAAAGGTGTACGAGAGATGAAACATGTACCTCGGATATCATTAGGTCCCTCTCGAACCGCCAATGCAAACACCTCCCAAAGTAGCTCTTTCTTTCTTAGGCTTGGGACACTTGAAGCTAATGTGACCGGCTTCACCACAGCTTGAAACCTCTGACCTCCTTGCGATCACACTCGAGATGCCATGTGACCACTCTTACCACACCTAAAACATCTCTTCACTTCCATCTTACAGATCAAAGCTCTTGTGACTGGCTTGTCACACTTGAAACACACAATATCGGATGGGGCGTCTCCCACTTGGCTTCTTGCCCTCATGGTGCCTCCTACCCTCATGAGACTGTTTCCACCATTATACTGTTACCACCCGAATACCTTTGTTTCCCTTGTCGCCAGACGCGTCTCATAAGGCTTACCTGCGTGATGAAATTTCCCCCTACGGTCTCTCATGACCCTAGAGCGGGCATTCTTTATCTTCCTCATATATCCTCGCAACAATCTACGGATCAAGCAAATACTCTAATTTTTACGATACCCCCACACCGCTTGATATCGGCTCTCGATCCATTCTCAAACTTGATGCACTTTGAGAATTCAGCCCCAAACCTCAAAGATAGTGTGGATAGAACTTGGCCAACTCGTGAACTTGGCAAAGATATTCGATGAATGATCATACTTCCCGCCTCGGTTCAAGAAATTCCGGCTCTTTCTTACCTCTCACGTCCTCCGGAAAATACTTTCTCAAGAATTCCCGCCGACACGGCCCAAGTGATCTCTTCCGTGCAAAGACCCAATCTCTCACCGGTCTCTAGCCACGGTCATCGACCTCTTGGACAAAGTATGAGCACGTGCACGACTTTTCGCTCATCACAAACCCAATCACCCCGAAGATCCTCTCTATCTCCTTCACCAAGTCAAGGCACCATCCGGGTTGTACCTCCCCCCGAAGGTAGGGGTTCTCTCCGAGGCGTTGCGGCATGCGGGTCTCATTATTACGTTGGGTACCCACGATCTGCGCTTATAACTGCAAGGCCTCAAGAAAAGCGATGCTCGATCCTTCGGCCATATCAACCTAACAACTGCGGCATAAACAACCGATTCGTAATTACTTTAAGACACCTAGTTGTCATACACACTATAATGATCGACACATTTGGCCGGATTGGACCGAACTTTTGCTCGATACCACTAATGTAACACCCCATTTTTACCCGGTAATTTAAATCAAAAATCGAGTATACAAAAATCTTTTTCGGTCATCTTTTAGTTTAGTGTGTTATAAAATAGTGAATCTGGTGACTATGGGATTACTCGGTAATCGATACTACTTGCAATGAGGCATTGGCCACCTTTGCAAGGCTCTCGGTGATGCCCTTGTAAATACACCGGCGAAAGAAATTCTAGCCTTAGTGGCGAAACCACGGTTTAGCCATAGTCATTCAAAGACACTAATAGTATAACATAAATTAATACTCAATAAAATGGAGCGTCACAACTCTTTCTCTTAAACAAAATCCGAATACGTAACACCAGTAGATAAACTCATAGAAATATAGTTTCACATAATGCAGCGGAAGATAATCATTATCTCAACAGCATAATCCAGCAGTATCAAAACAAATACATATAAGGCTCAACAAGGAGCAAAACAAGCAACAACAGTCTAAACCCCGACCCCTAGGTGCTACGTATCGAGCGAGGCCGGCTCGGGGGTAGTGAAGGTAGAAAGCCCTCACTCCTGACTACCTGTGGTAAATAACAACAGAAAGGGTGAGTCTCGAACTATATAATAAAGGTGATAATAAGCAATATATAATCATAGTTTACAGCATACTCAAACACACCAACCATTAATCAACAATATTCATGCACTAATGGGAATGTATGCAATGTCAGCATGCATGTGGTACCATTGGCCCACCGGCCGCCCTCAGGCTTCACAATCATTTTATAAGGCCCTCCGGCCGCCCTCAGGCTTCACAATCATCTTATAAGGCCCCCCGGCCGCCCTCAGGCTTCACAAATCATATTATAAACTCTACGACCGCAGCCAATGTATGCATGAGACTCCATGTACTTCACAAACATCATTTCAAACAGCTCAATACACCCATTACTCTTACCTCAGTGTTAATCTCATTTTATAGCCCTCCTGGCTTGGCCCTCCGGCCCATGCCCCCATGGCATGCTCAATCACCTCATTATAAACCCTCAACACCGTTAAGTCCCACCGGACCATTCTCCTCTAGAGTACTCAACCTCACCCAGGGACCTAAACCACCACTTAGGACCAAAACAATCATCTAGGGACCAAAGCTGTCACCTAGGGACCAAAACAAAGCACCCTCTTAGGCACTTGGCAAAGACTAGGCGCCATTTTCCCCACATTACAGCGCCCCGGTGCAACACAAAGACTAGCGCCGTAAACTCAAAGATTTTGGCGCCCGTGGCAACACGACCACCTGGCGCCACTGCTGTCTAGGCGCGCCCCAGGCAACATGCACCTAGACACCAACTCGCATACGATTCAGAGACACAAACTAAGACCACGAGCACGGTTTGGCGCCCCCACTGACCAGCTCACCCAACACTTTCAAACCAAAAACCACCCGAGCCAAAATGTTTAAAAATGAATTTGGGCGAGTAAACACAAAATTTGGCACGATGAAATATGCCTAGAAAAATAAGTTTCACTCCCGGGCCCCAAACACACACAAAACGAGCCCCACTGGGACATTTTCAATATAACACACGCAACTGAGAAAACCACTCGAGCCAAAACACTTAAAATTGAAAGTTGGCGGTGAATACAAAAATTTGTACGAGGAAATATGTTTAGAAATACAAGTTTCACTCCCGGGCTCCAAAATACCCACATTCTCGCGCCAGCAACAACTCACTCACCCAGACATCGCTATGGTGACACAGCGCCATTCGGGCACCACAGGGCGCATTTGGCGCCACCATCCGCACACACGCGCGCTAACACACAAACAAGCGATTGCCGGGCGCCATTTTCCTAGCAACTTGGCGCCTGGCGAGAACACACACACCGCAGAACACATTCCAAAGACATGAGCGATTGCACGGGCGCCATTTCCCCAGCAATGTGGCGCCCTGGCAGTGACATTCCTGCACAAACTCTCAATTCAACCTGTGAACAGTACACAGGGCGCCAGAATCCTAGCATCTTGGCGCCCCAAACCCCAAAACCCCAATTTTCTCAAAATCTTCCAAACCAATTCACTCAATAATTCTTCTAACACTCCTAATTGCATAATCAAACAACCAATTGCATGCTCAAATCATCAATCACATCAAAATCACAAAATCATACATTGTAAAACCCTAACTCACGCCTAAATCAATTTTTACCAACAAATTCATCAAATTCAAGGAATCAATCAACATGCAATCATCAATTAACATCAAAACAGCCCCTATGATACATATAATACCCATTATCTCCTCTATTATAGAGTGAGACTCCCTTACCTCAAATTAAGCAGTAGAGAAGAAGCAGGAGCAGAGTCACGAACAAAACCATCGCAACAATCCAAGCTTTCAAGTCACGAAATTGCTCTTCTCCTCCTCTTCTCTTAGGGTTTTGCTGTTCTCTTCTCTCCTTTTCTCTCTCTCCTTCGCATGACTTTCTTTCTTTCTTCACAAATGAAAGAAAATTCCCACTTTGGGTATATGTACATTGGGCCAAGCGCACCTTGGGCCCTTTTACACCCCTTGCCCATTTCTTCCACCACCCCCTTCAATTAAAATAATTTACTGAATTATAAACATTATTTTATATGCTATTATAATTTAAAACAGTGTAACACTTTAAATAATTTAATCAATTGCTTAATTAAATCATTTAGGGTGTTACAGAATTCCTCTTGTCCCTCATGGCCTTGTAAGCAACATTACTATCCTCTTCATAGATCCTACACTTGTCCACCAATCTAGCAAAATCCCGAATCTCTTGATACCCAATTGCTTTCTTGATTTCTGGTTGCAGACCATTCTCGAACTTGACACACTTTGAAAATTCAGAATTGACCTCATTGTCATAATAAGGGCAGAATTTGACTAACTCTTCAAACTTGGCTGCATATTCAGCCACAGTCTTGCTCCCCTGTTTCAACTCTAAGAACTCTACTTCCTTCTTTCCTCGCACATCCTCAGGATAGTACTTCCTTAAGAATTCCCTCTTGAATACTTCCCAGGTGATCTCTTCACCTGCAATCTCTAGCCTCTGCCGCCTTCCCATCCACCAATCATCAGCTTCCTCCGCTAGCATATGAGTTCCAAACTTCACTTTCTGAACCTGAGTACACTCCATGACACGGAAGATGCACTCTATTTCCTTGACCATGCCAAAGCTCCATCGGATCATACCTACCCTTGAAGGTGGGTGGGTTCTCCTCGAAATGTTGCCAAATTACGAGCATTAACATCGCCAGTTAGATTTCTGCGATTAGCAACTGTTGATTCCCATAGCCCGGCTAATGCTTGCAGAGCAAAGCGGCCCAAAGCGACTTCATTGCGTCTCGCCGCCATAGTATCCTATCACTACACATAGAACATAATTAAAACCAACGGACATAACGACCAGGACACTTGGTGGACACGGCCGGACATATGCTCGATACCACTAATTGTAACACCCCCTTTCTAATAACTACCTTTATGAAAATAGTATCTAGTAAAATCGAGTTTTTCAAAAATTTCACACATAAGAAAGCAAGTGTCACAATGACTTCAAAAATCAACAAAACAACGGTGCATGCTCTCACGGATATATCAACAATACACGGCACATAAAGTTGGGGACAATACACCCACATACACTGTCCTAATACATCACGGCTATAATGAACTTCTCGCGTGGAAAATGCCAAAATAATATCAACAACTCTTTTACATCACCAAAATAAAGAGTAAAAGCAGATATCGAGATCAAAATACAATATAACTACTACGCCCCGGGTGCTATGTATCGAGCATGACTCAAAACAACCCATCGATGAGGTTGTACTATCTCAATCATCATCATCACTTGCGTTGCGACATGAGAAGCAACATAAAAGCAGTACGGTGAGTCTCTTTACATAAATAATAGACAATAAGATAAGCATTATATTCAGGAAGGCAATCAAGAATACAATTTTACACCAATCTCAACATAAATCATTTATTTTACAGTTTCCAAGGAGTTCCACTCACAGTATGATTTATGTATGAATGCAACCCAACACCAAGGGCATATGCATGTGGCACCATCAACCTTCCTATATTTTTTTTTTGTCTTGAAGGCACAACCGTCCTATATTTTGCCGTGAAGGCACAACCGTCCCATATTTTTGCCTTCAAGACACAACCGTCATTTGATGCATATGAATTCATGAGACTAAATGAACAATGCATCAATCACAAACAATTCCATTCATTTGAGAATCACAACCGTCCTAGATTCACCATATTCATTTATTTCAACCGTCTTATAATTCAAAATCATTGGACCAACTCACCCCTAGGACCAAATTTTCACATAGGGACCAAAACAACGCCTTAGGGACCAAATTCCACACCTCTCACACTCTAGGCGCATCAAGGCGCCATGGGGCAGCCCAAAATGGCGCCCCACACTGAGGCACACCACGCCACTCCCAGGCGCAACAAGGCACCTTGGGCTGCCAATTTTGGCGCACGCCACGAGCGCACCTAGGCGCAAGGCAGCCACATTGTGGCGCCTAACCCTGGCACCCTCACCCAAACCAACCACCACAACACCAAATCAATCATACCTCCAAAGACCATTTCTCCAACCCAAAATAATTCCAATTAAGTCATATATATACACCTATTGCACATACATACTCATACTTCATTTTTCCAACAACATATCATCAAACCAATCCACACATAACTCAATCAACACAAAATCAAGCAATCATGTTCACAAATCAATCCAAATACACCTCAATCAACATATAATCGCTAATCACTATTCATCATCTTCACCAAATAAATCAATAATCATTTTAAACCCTAACCTTCATGCAATACAAATCTTACAACCTATTATGAATGAAAAAGACCCCCTAACCTTAGGAGAAGTAGAAACCCTAACACCTCCTTCTTCAAAAACCAACAAGCCAAACTCTTCAAAACTTGGAGCTCCAAACTTCTTCCATGGTGAAATGCAAAACACAAGGATTGAAAGGTTTACACTTAGAAAAATGGAAAGGTCATGAAAAATGAGAGACAAAGGGTTCCAAGAACAACTTACCAAGATCAAAGATGAAGAAACCCTAGCTCCCTCCTTCTCTCTCAAACCCACAGCCTTCTCTCTCACTTCTCACTCTCTTCTTTTCAATTTTTAACTTAATATGAATGAGATGATGGGCCCAAACCCCTTTAATTGGATATGGGCCTAACCAAAAACCATGGGCCTCTACTTGCACCCCCCTAAATACTTAAACAACTCCTGAAAACAATTAAACTCCAAATTAGTTCTTTGATTCCCTAAAATGTTGTAATCCTCAAATAACCCAATTAAATAATTAAATTACTCAAGGGTGTTACAACTTGGGCTGTTTTCCGTAGGGAATTTTTGAAGAAGTATTTTCCAGAGGATGTTAGGGGGAAGAAGGAGATTGAGTTCCTTGAATTGAAGCAAGGGAACATGTCTGTAAATGATTATGCTGCCAAGTTCACTGAATTGGCCAAGTTTTATCCCCACTACACTGATGCTGGTTGTAACAGCCTAAATGATTTAATTAAGCAATTGATTAAATTATTTAAAGTGTTACATTGTTTTAAATTATAATAGAATATAAAATAGTGTTTATAATTCAGTAATTTATTTTAATTGAAGGGGATGGTGGAAGAAATGGAGAAGGGGTGTAAAAAGGGCCCAAGGTGCGCTTGGCCCAATGTACATATATCCAAAATTAGAATTTTCTCTCATTTGTGCAAAAGAAAGAAAGAAAAGAAAGAAACGTAAGAAGAGAAGAGAGAAAGAAAGGAAAAACGGCACAACCCTAGAGAGAATGAGAGAAAAGCAATCGCACAAGGGAGAAGAAGGAAAGGAAGGAGCGGTTGCTGTGGTTTTTGTACGTGACTCAGTGAGAAGGACGTTTCTACGGTTAATTTGAGGTAAGGGTGGGTCTTGCTATATAATAAGGGATATAATGGGTTGTATGTTGAGATTTAGGGCTTAGGTCACTGTTTTTATGAATTCTGATGATTGTTGATGTTTGATGATTGTTGATGAATTTTGATGCTATTGATGAATTTGGATGATGTTGATGAATTTTGATGTTGTTGATGAATTTGGATGATGTTGATGAATTTTGATGATGTTAAATTGATGATATTGATTGTGTTTGAGATGACTGAGAATTGTATCATTTGGGTGTATTGATCGTGTGAGAAGGAGAGAACTCAAGGAAAGCCATGAATCGATTCCTTCTTGTGGTGTTAAGAGTCATGAATCGATTTCTTCTTGTAGTGTTAAGAGTCATGAATCGATTCCTTCTTGTGGTGTTAAGAGTCATGAATCGATTTCTTCTTGTAGTGTTAAGAGTCATGAATCGATTTCTTCTTGTAGTGTTAAGAGTCATGAATCGATTCCAATTGTATTGTCAAGCCAAGAATCGATTATTCTTGTTAAAAGGAAGCAAGGAATCGATTGTTCTCTTCAAAATTCAAGGCAACAATCGATTGTTCTCTTCAAAATTCAAGGCAACAATCGATTGTCCTCTTTAAAACTCAAGGCAATAATCGATTTCTGTCTTCAAAAGAAAATAAGGCCAAAATTGATTGTTTTCTTTTCAAAACAACTTCGTTCAAAATAATCAAGTCGTGAATCAATATTTTTCACCTGTGTCTTAATTGTGTCATCTTTGTTTCATTCTTTGTTTTGGCACTTAGTCTTTTTTGATTTGGTCCGAGGGTGTCTTTGTTTTGGTCCCTAGGCGACAGTTTAGTCTGAGTGTCTTTGTTTTGGTCCCTAGGTGACAGATTTGGTCCCTAGATGGTTGTTCTGGTCCTAAATGGTGGTTTAGGTCTTTGAGTGAGGTTGAGTCCTCTAGATGAGATTAGTCCTTGGGACTTGATTGAGTTGAGAGTGTATAATGAGGTGACTGAGCATGCCATGGGGGCATGGGCGGGAGGCAAGCCAGGAGGGCTATAAAATGAGATTAATACCGAGGTAAGAGTAAATGCGTGGGTTGAAATTTGTTTGAGATTGTGTTTGTGTTGTACATGGAGTCTCATGCATACATTAATTTACATGGGCGTAGAGCTTATAAAATAATTGTGAAGCCCGAGGGGCCGGAGGGCAGAGTCATGAGGACTCCATTATTGATGAGAATGGGAGGGCAAATATTGAGAAACGCGGAGAGGCAAATGGTACCACATGCATACTTACATTGCATACATTCTCATTAGTGCATGAATGTTGTTGAGTGATGATTGGTGTGTTTGAGTATATTGTGAACTATGATTATATATATATTGCTTATTATCACTTTTATTATATAGTTCGAGACTCACCCTTTTCGTTGTTGTCTACCACGGTGTAGTCATGAGTGAGGGCTTTCTACCTTCACTACTCCCAGCGAGTGCCCCGCTCCGATACGTAGCACCTAGGGGTTGGGGTTATGAACTATAGTTGTCTGTTTTGCTCCTTGTTGAGCCTTCTATGTCTTGTTTTGAGGCTGGCTTTGGATTATTCTCGTTGAGATTATGAGTATTTTCCATTGTATTATGTGAAATTATATTTCTATGAGTTTATCTAATGGTGTTACGTATTCTGATTTTGTTTATGAGCGAGAGAGGTGTGACGCTCCATTTTATTGAGGAATGATTTATGTTATACTATTAGTGTGCTGAATGACTATGGCTAAATTGTGGTTCGCCACTAAGGTCAGAATTTCTTTCGCTGGTGCATTTACAAGGGCATCACTGAGAGCCTTGCAAAGGAGGTCAATGCCTGTTGCAAGTAGTATCAGTTACCTGAGTAATCCCATAGTCAATCAGTGTACTATTTTATAACACACTAAACCAAAAGATGACCAGAAATGATTTTTATTTACTCTGATTTTTGATTTAAATTACCGGGTAGAAATGGGGTGTTACATTAGTAGTAGCTCAATTGGTAGTGGGAAGTAGATTGAACTTGTATTTGAGCCCCATGTACAAGGTTCGATTCCCACGGAAGGCAAAAATTCTACAAGGGGGGTAGAAAAGATCGTGAGGTAATAGCGCTGGGGTGGCCGCTGCGGTGGACCTGGGCTGTTACACTGGTTCTGAGTTCTCAAAATGCATTAAGTTTGAGAATGGGTTGAGAGCTGATATCAAGAAAGCTATTGGGTACCAGAAGATTGGGGTCTTTGCTGATTTGATTGACAGTTGCAGGATCTTTGAGGAGGATAGTAATGCTCACTCCATGGTTATGAGGGATCAGAAGGGTAAGTTTCAGAACCGTAGTAAGCCATATGAGGTTTCTGATGGTAGGAGTAAACAGAGATATGCTGATGGTAAGAGGCATGCTGATGGTAAGGGATCTGCTGGGGGTAAGAAGCCTAGTGGGGGAGATGCTCCAGCTAACATTGTGTGTTTTAAGAGTGGCAAGCCTGGTCATAAAAGCTACGACTGCAAGTCGGGAGGAAGAATGTGTTTCCATTGTGGCAAGGAAGGTCATTTGGCATCTGAATGTGAACGCAGAGATGTGGTTTGTTTTAATTGTGGTGAAGTGGGTCATATTAGCATCAAGTGTTCTAAACCGAAGCAGGAGAGGTCCAGTGGAAGGGTGTTTGCTCTAGCAAGATCAGAGGAGGCTAATGAGATACGAGGTACATGTTTTATTAATGGTACCTCGTTACTTGCTATTGTTGATACTGGTGCTACACATTCTTTTATTGTTGCTGTGTGTGCTGAAAAGTTGAATCTAGTTATATCTTCTATGAAGAGGGGAATGGTTATCAACACTCCAGCTAAGGGTTCGGTGACTACTTCTCTCGTGTGTGCTAAGTGTCCTCTATCGGTGTTCGGTAGAAATTTTGTTGTTGATCTTATTTGTTTGCCGTTGGGTGGGTTGGATGTCATTCTTGGTATGGACTGGTTAGTAGACAACCATGTGCACATCAATTGTTTTAGCAAGTCTGTAAGTTTCCTTCCTCCCGAAGAGGAAGAGTCTGTTTTGTTGTCTGCTGGTCAGTTGCATAAGGTAATGAAGGAGGGAGGTCATCTGTTTGCTTTGATGGCGTCATTGTCTGCGGACAATCAAGCTATAGTTGAAGGGTTGCAGGTGGTGCGTGAGTTTCCCGAGGTGTTCCCTAATGAGATTCCTAGTTTTCCCCCAGAGAGGGAAGTGGAGTTTGCGATTGATCTTGTACACAGTACTAGGCACGTGTCTACATGCACCGTCACTGGGATGTCGACCTTAGAGTTATGCGAATTGAAGAAGCAGCTAGAAGATTTGCTTGAGAAGAAATTTGTAAGGCCAAGTGTGTCCCCGTGGGGAGCTCCTGTGTTGTTAGTGAAGAAGAAGGAAGGGAGTATGCGACTTTGTGTTGATTATAGACAGCTGAACAAAGTGACAAACAAGAACAAGTATCCTCTCCCGAGGATTGATGATCTGATGGACCAGCTGGTAGGTGCTAAGGTGTTTAGCAAAATCGATTTGAGGTCGGGTTATCACCAGATCAAAGTGAAAGATGAAGACATTCAGAAGACAGCTTTCAGGACTAGGTATGGGCACTATGAGTACTCTGTGATGCCGTTTGGTGTTACCAACGCGCTGGGGGTATTTATGGAATACATGAATCGTATTTTCCATACTTACTTGGACCGGTTCGTAGTGGTGTTTATTGATGATATTCTGGTGTATTCTAAGACTGAAGAGGAGCACGCAGAACATTTGAGGCTAGTGCTAGAAGTGTTGAAAGAAAAGAAGTTGTATGCGAATTTGTCAAAGTGTGAGTTCTGGCTGAATGAAGTAAGTTTCTTGGGTCATGTTATTTCTGGTAATGGTATTGCTGTGGACCCAGCTAAGGTAGATGCAGTGTTACAATGGGAGAGCCCAAAGTCAGTTACTGAGATCAGGAGCTTTTTGGGGTTGGCTGGTTACTATAGGAGGTTTATTGAAGGTTTCTCTAAGTTAGCCCTTTCGTTGACTCAATTGACGTGTAAAGGGAAAGCTTTTGTGTGGGATGCTAGGTGCAAAGAGAGCTTCAATGAATTGAAGAAAAGGTTGACAACATCTCCTATTTTGATATTGCCCGTTCCGGACTAACCGTTTGTAGTGTATTGTGATGCCTCCAAGATGGGTTTGGGAGGTGTGTTGATGCAGGATGGTAAGGTAGTAGCTTATGCGTCCAGACAGTTGAGGACCCATGAGAAGAACTACTTTACTCATGATTTGGAGTTGGCTGCGATTGTGTTTGTGCTGAAGATTTGGAGGCACTATCTTTATGGTACTAGATTTGAGGTGTTTAGTGACCATAAGAGCTTGAGGTACTTGTTTGACCAGAAGGAGTTGAATATGAGACAGAGACGTTGGTTAGAACTGTTGAAAGATTATGATTTCGGCTTAAACTATCACCCAGGCAAGGCTAATGTCGTGGCTGATGCTTTGAGTCGGAAAACTTTGCATATGTCAGCAATGATGGTCAAAGAGTTGGAGTTGATTGAGCAATTCCGGGACATGAGCTTAGTTTGTGAAGTAACACCGCAGAGTGTTAGATTGGGAATGTTGAAGATTGGCAATGACTTTTTGGCTAGTATCCGGGAAGCCCAGAAGACAGATGTGAAACTAGTGGACTTGATCGTTGCGAGTGATCAAGCTGTGGACGGGGATTTCAGATTAGATTCCCAAGGTGTATTGAGATTCAGAGATAGAATCTGTGTTCCTGATGACGATGAGATGAAGAGAATGATCCTTGAGGAAAGTCATAGAAGCAAGTTGAGTATTCATCCAGGGGCTACAAAGATGTACCAAGATTTGAGGAAATTGTTTTGGTGGTCGGTGTAACACCCCCTTTCTATACTAAGCTAATTCATTTAATAAAATCAGAGTTTTCAGAAATATTTCCACGCACCTCAAAGAGAGTGCTACATTTAATAAAACAATGTCAAAACATATTTAAAATTCGAACGCATCAAGTGCGCGAAATACATATCATAGTCACATGGATAAAACCATCAAAACAACCTGTTTAGTGTTTACAGTAATCCATCAAATAGTTTACAGCACAGCGGAAAATGAAACTGAGTTCACATACTCAATATATAGTCAAAATCAGTTTAATACATAACCATAATAAGGTAATACTAAGACCCCGTCCCCGGTGTTACTATCAGAGCTGACTCAATAGACCCAAGAGGCATGGCACCTTCACTTAAAATCACCTGTTGGTCGCCACGAGAGCAGGCAACACAAAATGCTAGGGTGAGTCTCTTTACATAAATAATAACAAGTAAGATAAGCATTATATTCGGAAAACATCTAGTAACAACAATCCAGAGCAATTAAGCATTCGCCACTCAATTGAAACACCAACAGTTCACAACAAGGAATCAATTAAGCATCAATGAGAATTCAAGGAATGCATGATTGTATGCATGTGTGCAATATGCATGTGGATCCATAATCATCACCTCATTTGGCCGAAGCCACATCATCCTACGTCCTTCGTCTTTAATGCATATGAAGTATGCGACACCATGACAATGCACTAACAACATCACAATTCATCACCACAATCATTTAACTCACCATTTTTGGCCGAAGCCACATCATCATTCATCCTTCACCTCAATTATTAATCATCACTTCATCATCTATTAATCATCATCTTAACACTTATTAGCTTAAATCCCACCCAAGGGCCAACCCACCTCATAAGGACCTTTTCTTCACTTAAGGACCATTTTTGACACACCAAAATTAATTTAGGGACTTAGGAAAGTATTTGACACGTTGGGACTAATTTCACACATAGGGACCAAAATAGTATTTTTAAGGACTAAAAAGTTCAGAGGGACCAAAACAGTATTTTTGACAATTTGGGCAACATTGGCAACAAGTGCTGGATCCCTACAGCAGTACTCCCACTTCGGCGATTTATTTAAAATAGCAAACGACATCGAAAAATTACAAAAGACCACTCATTGGAAAGCCCTCTGAGTGTAGTTTCTACCTATGATTTTAGTTTCTCAAAATCAGTGTCCAGTTGGTACAGTTTTTCAAAACACTATGCTGAGGTACCAAAATCGGACAGAACGTTTTACCCAACTTGCAACCAAATTTTCTTTCTCATTTCTTAATGAAATTCAGTGAAATCAGTGCCTATTTCGTAGAGAATTAAATCTATTTTTCAATGAAATAAGAATCATTCAAAACGGAGTTCAATTGAGCACACAAAACCTGAAAATACTGAACCTACTCCCAGTTTGACTCCAGAAAATTGACCTAACTTTAGAGACTCATAACTGGAGCTACACAACTCCGAATTTAACGAAACCAATGCCAAAACGACCGGCCTTAAGTCTATTTTCAAAACAATTAGCCACATAATTTTTGGATCAACCAAACAGTACCAGTTTGAGAAAACCGAAACAGTGTTCAGAAAACACACAAAAACCATAAACAAGTAAGACTCATCATCCACCCCCAATAAATTCAACAACTCTTAAACACCATTTAATCCAACAAATACATGAGCATCAATTTGAGTCCCACAACACTTAGGCATTTAATCAACATCATTAAATCAACATATTCTCATATTTCACCACATTGAAGCATTTTATCAAACACATAACATGCAAAATCCACAACACATAATTTTCCAACAACAAGTAGCATGATATCAACAATTCAAACACCCATACAACAACAATCATAGAATAAACACAAATTCACACAATCAATTCATGCTAGGCTATTTTCCTACATAACACATATTCTACAAGTTATTATGAACATAATGAGAATCCCCTAACCTTGAATGAGCTAGAAACTTCAATCCAACACCAAGAACCAACAAAGTGAAGTACTCCCACCCCCTTTCAATTTGGAAAACGTGGCTTCCCTCCCTTGGGTAACAATGGTGAATCAACAACAAATGGGAATGAGTAGTTGAAGGCTACAACACTAAAAAGGGGAAGAAAATGGAGAACAATGGACTAAAGAACTCCACTTACCAAACAAAACTCAAGAAAAAGCCTCCTCCTTTTCCTCTCCTTGTGCGTCGGCCTCCCCTCCTTCTCCTCTCTCTAATTCTTCTTTTCTTTCTTTGAATGAGACACAAAATGGGACTCTACCCTAGAGACCCCTTAGGTTAAAGACTAGGAATTGGGCTTACTAATGGACTTGGGCCTCTTTAGTGGGCTTGGGCCCCTTATTTACACCCTCTAGGTACTTCCTCACATCCTCCCACTATAAATAAAATACTCCCCATTTATTTACTACACCCCACCTTAAATAAATTAGACCCCTCATTTAATTTAATATACACAACTAAAATACTCACTTAATTAAATTAGCCAAATAATCGCTTAATTAAATTAATTAAATAATCACCTAATCGAATTAATTAAATAATTCACCTAATTACTTTTGGGGTGTTACAACTCTCCCCCACTTAGAATATTTTCGTCCTCGAAAATCACGCTAATCTCAACCATACGATGAATCCAGTTCGCACTTAATCTCTTCGAAAACTTACACGATTTAAATCCCGGTGTTAACCCTTGTACATCCACCTACAACCCTCTCAAAGTTCTATTCTTTGGTCTGCGAAACACTAACGTGTGCGTCTACTTCCCCTCACGGATCTCAACCTAATTTATTGACTCCACCGCTTAGGTTACATAACTGTGTACTTTCATTCTAAGCATAAGTCGCCACTACAGGTTCAAGAATGACACACAATTCCCGCCGTAGCGTCTCCCCCACTTGGCTCTTGGCCCGAACTCTCCTCTCCCTTACCACCGGAAATATCATACGACTTCCCACGAAACTGAGAACTCCTCTTCTCCTTCACTATCTTGTACGAACGATTGCTATCCTCCTCGAAGATCTACGCTAAACTCACGAATCAACATCCACTCTTCTTTTCCCTCTAACCGTCCTATCGTATACACAACAGATCAAACACCCTTCCCTATACTCTTACTCCCCCAATTTGGTATTCTAATCTGTAGGTTGTCAAAATCCTACCCGACTACTCAACACAAGAGATAACAACAATTATGGCCAGAGGCCCAACAACCCTAGCAACCGTAAGTAACACATTGATCCAATCTCAACAATTTATCATATATCCAACATTATTCACATCAACAATTAACACGATCATAATAACAAAATTCAAGTTCGACCTATTCTACAATTAATCATTTCATTCCACGTTCAAAGTATTCTTTTTAAACTCAGGTGCAGAAAATCCTGCAACTATGCGCTTACTTTGGCGAATTAATTAAAATAGTAAACGACCTCGGATTTCGACAAATAAATACTTGTTGGAAAGCCCTATGGGTCTATTTCTTACCCCTAAGTTCAGTTTTGGAAGGAGAGTGTTCAATAGGTACAGTTTTCAAAAATACGCATACTAGTTTCAAAAGATGCAGTTTCTGTCCTTCAAATTCAAGCAGTTCTATAATGACCAAAACTCGATCAAATTGCATGAAACTTGTGCATAAAGTGAGGCAAATTCTGTCAAGTTTTCAAGGAAATTGGATTCGTTCGAAAATGAGCTCTTTTGAAAACGCAGTAACCAAAACACTGACCCTATGTCCAGATTGTTTCCAGAATTTTAACCTAACTTGCTTCACCTATAACTCAAGTTCTACAACTCCAAATGCAACCAAATCAGTGGCAAATTAACAAGCATTCAATCAAGTTTTCAAAATGACAAACCACATAATTTTTCAATTAGTAAAACGTTCTCAGTCACTGAACTACTGGACTCATGTCAGGGCATCTCAAAACAGTGAATTCGACAACACAATAATCATCATAATTCAGTACATAATCCAAGTCAATTAATCAATCACTAAACCAATTTTAATCATCACATACTTATGCATTCCATCAAGCACCAAATAAGCATAACCAATCATGCAACGATTTAAACACTCAAGCTCGAAAAGATTTAAACACGTAAGCATCATCTTCAATTTCTTTATTCCTAGAAAATATTCATGGACATATAATTCTACCAAATTTAATTGACTTCATATCGCAAAATAATATAACCAACACATGCATCATAAAACAATTGCTTTGATTCAAGACTTGACATTAGTTTAACCTAAAGAATTAATTACCATGGTCAACACTTAGCAAGGAAAACTAGTCAAGTAATAGAAGTGCACCAAAAGTTTCGTTGCGCAGTTTCATCATTAGATTTAAAAGCCACGTAAAACAATTTCAAGGAGTGACCAATAACAATAGTAATAGCAACAACAATACCAAAGTTAAGTCATAACACGAACACAATTACACAATTGTAGTTCACGGTCAAAAAGTACTTAAAATTGTTTACATTTGTTTTCTAAAACCTTGACAATTATTATTGGACTCACATCCTCGTAGCATAAAAATTTCAACTTCCTTAGCCATGCAATTAGTGTAAAACTTCATCATTTTTCAAACAGCCTTAAACCACAACCTAATCGTGCAAAAACCGAAATCGTGTCTCATTTTGAAATAAAGTCTTAGAACGACTTGGAAACAAAATTCAACACTAATTTGACATCCCATTCATTCCCAATAGCACAAATTTTTTTTTTTTTTTTTTTTTTTTTTCAAAGTACTGTTTTTTTTTCGAAACCCATAGAATTCACAGTTTGTCCAAAAAGGAAACTATATGCGAGCTTCAACCTTACTATCACTCAAGCATGCAACCACATAAACAATACTTATTAGTTCAAAATTTGATTCCCATCATCAACTCGGAAGGTAAGAAAAGTTACTCATTCCATTTTTGACAAATCATATCATGCTTACGAAACAAGCCAAATTGAAACACGGAAACTGTCAAAACTTCAAGTTATGCAATCTTAATCGAGAAAATGAAAATATAGTATTATACAGAATTTCATTTTAGCATATCATCTTCGAAACAATTAAGCACAAGTCAAATCAAGTTCCTAAACTCATATACATCACAGTAACATTCAACCTATAGCAGAAACGTCAATCAAGTGCAACAATTTTTAACAAACAATCCTCAAATATTGTTCAGTGTATACTTAACACGGTTAGGTCTTATAAAAATTACTTTCTATATTCTAACAAGCTAATCAAGCAATCACTCAAATTAAAATTAGTGTAGGCATCCGAATTTAATAATAACCATGAGTTATTGTCGCCTCTTTCATTGGGGATGAGTGATTGGGGTGATCAGTCCCTCCTACTCATTCAACCAACTAATTAAGGTCACAACAACTACTGTCTTTCAATTTATAACTACCACATTAAAAGATTTTTAACGCAGTCCGGAGTGCGAAGGCGTCGTCACGACTTTCACTCCTTTGACGTCGTTAGAACTCTTTTAATCACAGATATCCGATTGATACAAACAACAATCACGAACAAACAAAGTCAATGCCACAATCACCAGTTACACAGTTCAGTCACATATACCCCAATATTGCAATATCACTTTCAATCGTAATCTAACAATTAAGTCACAAGGCACGTCAATGAATGAACAAACCAACAAAGTTAACAGTAATAATCAACAACATAATTATGATTTTAGAACGAGTACTAAAACTCGAGGGTTAACAGACTCGACAACTTGGCCGGACGGACCGAACTGCTCTGATACCACTAATGTAACACCCCCTTTCTATACTAAGCTAATTCATTTAATAAAATCAGAGTTTTCAGAAATATTTCCACGCACCTCAAAGAGAGTGCTACATTTAATAAAACAATGTCAAAACATATTTAAAATTCGAACGCATCAAGTGCGCGAAATACATATCATAGTCACATGGATAAAACCATCAAAACAACCTGTTTAGTGTTTACAGTAATCCATCAAATAGTTTACAGCACAGCGGAAAATGAAACTGAGTTCACATACTCAATATATAGTCAAAATCAGTTTAATACATAACCATAATAAGGTAATACTAAGACCCCGTCCCCGGTGTTACTATCAGAGCTGACTCAATAGACCCAAGAGGCATGGCACCTTCACTTAAAATCACCTGTTGGTCGCCACGAGAGCAGGCAACACAAAATGCTAGGGTGAGTCTCTTTACATAAATAATAACAAGTAAGATAAGCATTATATTCGGAAAACATCTAGTAACAACAATCCAAAGCAATTAAGCATTCGCCACTCAATTGAAACACCAACAGTTCACAACAAGGAATCAATTAAGCATCAATGAGAATTCAAGGAATGCATGATTGTATGCATGTGTGCAATATGCATGTGGATCCATAATCATCACCTCATTTGGCCGAAGCCACATCATCCTACGTCCTTCGTCTTTAATGCATATGAAGTATGCGACACCATGACAATGCACTAACAACATCACAATTCATCACCACAATCATTTAACTCACCATTTTTGGCCGAAGCCACATCATCATTCATCCTTCACCTCAATTATTAATCATCACCTCATCATCTATTAATCATCATCTTAACACTTATTAGCTTAAATCCCACCCAAGGGCCAACCCACCTCATAAGGACCTTTTCTTCACTTAAGGACCATTTTTGACACACCAAAATTAATTTAGGGACTTAGGAAAGTATTTGACATGTTGGGACTAATTTCACACATAGGGACCAAAATAGTATTTTTAAGGACTAAAAAGTTCAGAGGGACCAAAACAGTATTTTTGACAATTTGGGCAACATTGGCAACAAGTGCTGGATCCCTACAGCAGTACTCCCACTTCGGCGATTTATTTAAAATAGCAAACGACATCGAAAAATTACAAAAGACCACTCATTGGAAAGCCCTCTGAGTGTAGTTTCTACCTATGATTTTAGTTTCTCAAAATCAGTGTCCAGTTGGTACAGTTTTTCAAAACACTATGCTGAGGTACCAAAATCGGACAGAACGTTTTACCCAACTTGCAACCAAATTTTCTTTCTCATTTCTTAATGAAATTCAGTGAAATCAGTGCCTATTTCGTAGAGAATTAAATCTATTTTTCAATGAAATATAAATCATTCAAAACGGAGTTCAATTGAGCACACAAAACCTGAAAATACTGAACCTACTCCCAGTTTGACTCCAGAAAATTGACCTAACTTTAGAGACTCATAACTGGAGCTACACAACTCCGAATTTAACGAAACCAATGCCAAAACGACCGGCCTTAAGTCTATTTTCAAAAACAATTAGCCACATAATTTTTGGATCAACCAAACAGTACCAGTTTGAGAAAACCGAAACAGTGTTCAGAAAACACACAAAAACCATAAACAAGTAAGACTCATCATCCACCCCCAATAAATTCAACAACTCTTAAACACCATTTAATCCAACAAATACATGAGCATCAATTTGAGTCCCACAACACTTAGGCATTTAATCAACATCATTAAATCAACATATTCTCATATTTCACCACATTGAAGCATTTTATCAAACACATAACATGCAAAATCCACAACACATAATTTTCCAACAACAAGTAGCATGATATCAACAATTCAAACACCCATACAACAACAATCATAGAATAAACACAAATTCACACAATCAATTCATGCTAGGCTATTTTCCTACATAACACATATTCTACAAGTTATTATGAACATAATGAGAATCCCCTAACCTTGAATGAGCTAGAAACTTCAATCCAACACCAAGAACCAACAAAGTGAAGTACTCCCACCCCCCTTTCAGCTGGAAAACGTGGCTTCCCTCCCTTGGGTAACAATGGTGAATCAACAACAAATGGGAATGAGTAGTTGAAGGCTACAACACTAAAAAGGGGAAGAAAATGGAGAACAATGGACTAAAGAACTCCACTTACCAAACAAAACTCAAGAAAAAGCCTCCTCTTTTTTCCTCTCCTTGTGCGTCGGCCTCCCTCCTTCTCCTCTCTCTAATTCTTCTTTTCTTTCTTTGAATGAGACACAAAATGGGACTCTACCCTAGAGACCCCCTTAGGTTAAAGACTAGGAATTGGGCTTACTAATGGACTTGGGCCTCTTTAGTGGGCTTGGGCCCCTTATTTACACCCTCTAGGTACTTCCTCACATCCTCCCACTATAAATAAAATACTCCCCATTTATTTACTACACCCAACCTTAAATAAATTAGACCCCTCATTTAATTTAATATACACAACTAAAATACTCACTTAATTAAATTAGCCAAATAATCGCTTAATTAAATTAATTAAATAATCACCTAATCGAATTAATTAAATAATTCACCTAATTACTTTTGGGGTGTTACAGTCGGGGATGAAGCGGGATGTGGCACAGTTTGTGTACGCATGTTTGACTTGTCAGAAGTCAAAGGTTGAGCACCAGAAGCCTGCGGGGTTGATGTAGCCATTAGAGATTCCAGAGTGGAAATGGGATAGCATATCTATGGATTTTTTACTGGGTTGCCTAATACGGTGAAGGGTCATGATTCGATTTGGGTGATTGTGGATAGGTTGACGAAGTCTGCTCACTTCATTCCTATCAATATCACGTATTCAGTGTCGAGGTTGGCTGAGATCTATATTCAGGTGATTGTGAAGCTGTATGGTGTTCCGATGTGCATTGTGTCTGATAGAGACCCTAGATTCACTTCTGATTTCTGGAGGAGCTTGCAAGAGGCCTCGGGGTCCAAATTGAGGTTGAGTTCAGCTTATCATCCTCAGACTGATGGACAGACAGAGAGAACCATTCAGTCGTTGGAAGATTTGTTGAGGTCTTGCATTCTAGAGCAGGGGGTGCGTGGGATACACATCTCCCGTTGATTGAGTTTACTTACAACAACAGTTACCATTCTAGAATAGGGATGGCTCCTTTTGAGGCATTATATGGTCGGAGGTGCAGGACTCCGTTGTGTTGGCATGAGTCTGGAGAGAGTTGGTGACCATGTGTTTTTGAGGGTTACACCTATGACTGGTGTTGGGCGTGCGCTGAAATCGAAGAAGTTGACTCCTCGTTTTATCGGTCCTTACTGAGAGGGTTGGAAATGTTGCCTATAGGGTGGCTTTGCCGCCTAATCTTTCGAACTTGCACGACGTGTTTCACGTGTCGCAACTTCGGAAGTATGTTCCAGACCCGTCTCATGTGATTCAAATGGATGATGTGGAGGTACGAGATAATCTCACTGTGGAGACTTGCCGGTGAGAATTGAAGATAGAGAAGTGAAGGTTCTGAGAGGGAAAGAGATTGCTTTGGTAAAAGTGGTTTGGTTGGGAGCTGCTGGTGAGAGCATGACTTGGGAGCTGGAAAGTAAGATGCAGGAGTCTTATCCAGAGCTATTTGAATCAGGTAAGAATTTCGAGGACGAAATTTCCTAAGTGGGGGAGAGTTGTAACACCCTAAATAATTTAATTAATTATTTGATTAAATTATTTAAGTGTTGCATTATTATAATTATATTAAATTATTAATATAGTCTTTTATTTTAATTGAAGGGAGTAGTAATCAGTAAATCCGGGATGGCAAGGAATGGCCCAAGAGCCCAAGCCCATTGACTTAGGCTCCTAGGCGCTAGGGTTGATGCAATTCACATCACTTGTGAAAGAAAGAAAGAAAACGAAAAAAAGAAAGGAGAGGAGAAGAGAAAGTTGCGAAGAGAGGAGAAGAGAGAAAGGGACGATCGGCGCAAGGAAAGGAGAAGGGAGGGAGAGCTGTTGCTGTGGTTATTCCGGTGTTCACGTAGAGGGATCGTCATCTCCGTTGTACTCAAGGTAAGGGTGGGTCTTGCCTTATAATAAGGGATATAATGGATTGTATGTTAGGGTTAGAATCTTTATAGCATTGATTGTGTTTTTGATGTGTTCTTGATGATAAAATTGTGTTTTCAATGATTCTTTAATGAATGGGTGTTGTTGGTGTGTTGTGATTAATGTTTGATCATGGAGGAATTCAAGAAGATTTGATTAAGGGGACCCTAGGCACCCTAGGCGCCAATTGCTAGGGAAAATGGCGCACCACTGTGTGTTGTTGTACTGGGCGCCAATGGCTGCCCAAAATGGCGCCTGTGTGCGCCTGGTGTCTAGGCAAGGGCGCCTGGTAAGGCGCCATGTGCTGTGTGTGTTGATGTGTCTAGGTGCAGGGCGCCAAAATGTGGCTGCCCATGCGCCTGTGTTGCTGGTGTCTAGGCCCAAGGCATCAGAATGTGGCTGCCCATCCGCCTGTGTGTGGCTTGTCTGGGTGTTGGGCGCCAATGTGGCTACCCAAGGCGCCTAGTGTGGCGCCATGTTGCTGAGTGCGTGTGTTGTGCGTGTGTGCTGGGTGCCAATGTGGCTGCCCAGGGCGCCTAGTGAGGCGCCAAGTTGCCATGGCTGTGTGGGTGTGTGTGGTGCTGCACAGGGCGCCAAATGGTTGCCCTGGTGTGCCCATGTTGTTGCTTGAGTTTGTGTTGGGCGCCAGTTTGGCTGCCCAGGGCGCCTGTGTGTGCGCCTGTGTCTCAGACTGTGTCTCAGTTTGTGTCTTAGTTTGTGTCTAGGTGTTGTGTTGCGTTTCTGGGCGCCAGTGTTGCCCAGTTTGGCGCTCGTGTTGCCATTGGGCGCCAGATTCCTGTTGTTTTGGCGCCTGGGTGGTTGTGTTGCCACTGGGGCGCCAGTTTGCTGTTGTTTTGGCGCCTGGGTGGCTGTGTTGCCACTGGGCGCTAGTTTTGCCTGTTTTGGCGCCTGTGTGGTTGTGTTGCCACTGGGGCGCCAGTTTCCTACTGTTTTGGCGCCTGGGTGGCTGTGTTGCCACTGGGCGCCAGTTTTGGCTGTTTTTGGCGCCTGGTGCTGCCTGTGTGTATCTTAGGTGCTGTTTTAGTCCTTAGGTGCTGTTTAGTCCTTAGGTGCTGGTTTAGTCCTTTGGTGCTGTTTTAGTCCTTGTGGCAAATTTCCTATGACGAAGTTGATGATGTATGATTAGATGATGATGTTAATGACGATCGGTCTATTGACCAAAAATTTAAAATGACGATAATGTGAGAGATGATGTTGATGATGTGTAAATTATGATTGTTGGTTGTTCATGAAGTCACATGCATTACATGTGCATAATTATTGACGATGTGAGGCTTCGACCTTTGAGCTAACGACGATGAATAAGGCTCAATTAACGACGATGTGCCCAATTGGCAAAAACTAACGACGATGAATGGTACCACATGCATCCCTGCATTTCATACATTCATTCTCACAAATGATAATTATTTTGCTGGTGGATATATGACGTGACTGTAGTGACTGCTGTTTGTATATAAATAGGTTATTATAGTTATTATAAATAAATAATGAAGGTTGTATGTATATATATATATATATATATATATATATATATATATATATATGAAGCTGTGATTGCTATAGTTCTGCTATCTAATATACTACTTATTATAGCCTTTATTATGCGGTTTGAGACTCACACCCTTATGTTGTTTATTACCACAGGTAACCATGAGTGAAGGCTTGTTTCCTTCACATCCCGAAGTCCTGCTCGCTTCGACACGTAGCACCAGGGGCGATCTCTAGCTACTTTAGTTGTTGAACTTTATGTTATATTGGATATTTTGTATTGATGTTGTTATAACGATGATTTGGGCTATACGTATTTACTGCTGCATGTGATGACTTATTACTTGTAGATTTTTGAGTTACTTGAGGGTTCGCCCTATTTATTGAGGAGCTACGTATTATGTTTTCTTTTGTTTGTGTATGTTGGAAGTGAAGTAAAGGTAGCATCCCGTTTGGATGAATAGAAAAATAAATTTGTAAACTCTGATATTATGATTTAAATTGCCGGGTAGAAATGAGTGTTACAGAAACCCTCAAAAAGCTCATAATCTTCTTCTGAAAGGAGCTGAAGGGAACTTGGATCTCCATCTTCTCAAGCATAACAGCATAGACAAAACTTCATGCCCGAGGCTGTGACGTAGATAGAGTCGGTCTCGGGCACACCCTCTAGCTTCCATTTTCTGCCCCTTGCTTCCATTTTCTACCCCGAGCTACCATTAAATTTATCAAAGTTGGACAAGTCATCGTCCGGCTTTAAGGATGTTCCGATATTGCGAACATTGTAAGAAACCCATCTATAAGGGTCCTTGACTTTGACCTACTCTTCGCCTTCCGCGACTATTTGATTTACTAGCTCGACTCTGGGGAGAAACTGCTCCGCTGAAGGTGTGGCTTCCGATCCACTAGCCGATAAGTGTACGGATCTGATCAAGGAAGGCATTCTATGCTCAGCTGGGATCGGGTTGCCCTCAGAAGATTTCTTTAAAACCGGTTTCCCATGGAGCAACGACACCCTGCTCTCTCTCTCTCTCTCTCTATGTCCCTTGCACACACCATTTACATGCATGGGGAGGAAGCCGAGCTCATTATCGCGGAAAGATAAGAAACAAGATTCTGATCAAGTCAAATCGGAACCTGACCATATTCCCCTCCGAGGCAAGGCAAACCCAAGTGTGCGTAGCTAGGCGAATCCCAAATAAAATATAATAATACTGGAAATAAATGCATATACGGAGGCGAAGGAAAAGAGAAACTAACCTAAAAAAGAATGAAATCAAACCTCGGACGGATGAACGTCAATGTCGGAGGAGGAATCTCAACATCGTAGGACGAACTTGATCAGAAGTCACTTGCTAGGATCTTACCATTGGTTGCTCGGAGCACCAGTGTGAAGGCAGAATTGTCAACGTCGGTTCGTCTGAAGGCAAGGTCGGGAGAAAATCAACTCTCAGGGAATGCCAAGGTATCAGAATACCAGCATCCTCCCAAGGTAACTAATGCTTAGACACTGAAAAGTAGGCAATCATTATGACAAGACGTCTAGATTAAATCAAACGTCACATCACTCCAATTAAAGGTCACATCAATGTAACAGCTGACATGTGTCACTTCACAAAAGCCTGAGGCCGACATTATCCCACTATCACTAAGAATCATCTTCTGCATCTCAAGCCGAGACAGCACTTCCTTGACCGACCTCGACTTGGGGGACATCAGTCTCAGCCAAGCGCAGCCTCATATTTGCATATATAAATACAGTATCACCTCCTGAAATCAAGTACGCTTCATTCATTTGTATTTTTTTTCCACTTCTGATCGGTAACTTTGGCATCAGAGTGTCTGCAGGTACCAACCCCCGGTGACTTCAAACTCAGAAGGGACGACCTCAAACTCGGAAGAGAGGAGCACAGCGATGACTCTACCAACTGCAAACTTAGATTCTTATCCCGAAACAATGTACTGAACAATAAGGTTTCAGAAAATCAAGATGCGTCCTTGCCCTTACGAAACATTACCCATGAATGAGAGGCTAGGATTAGATATTTTGATTCTCTCATGGACCACCTGAACTAAATGAATGAACACGTTCACCACTTGATCCCCTTGCACCTTTCTATGTGGAACACAAAGCTTAACAGCATCGAAGCTTCCTTGACCACACGTACACGTAGTGGAGGTGAATACCCAATTTGCTTTTTACCTTCTCCACAATGAATGGTTTAGTTTTTGTATCGACTATGAATATAAAGATTCTCCACCACCTTTGTTATAGGGGTGGACATCGGTCGGGTGTGTTCGGTTACGGGTTGAAAACTCTTCATCCATGGAAAACCGAATAGTCTAGGAATGAAGCCGCAGCCGACCATTTAAGCCATCGGTTGTAACGGGTGACGGGTTCACAGTTTTACGGGTTTCTCGGGTGGTTTGAGTCGGTTTGAAGAAGAAGCAAATAGCTTACAAAACGTGCTGCAATGAAATTGTAGAGATGATTTCAGCCACATCCAGATATACAAACAGATCATATGGAGGGGAAGATGAATAGTGAATAGAGAGAGAAAGAATAAAAACATAAAAAATATGACTAAATTAGGGGTGAGAGAAAGAAATGATTTATTGAGCTGCCTTGGAAAGAGCAGGGTGCAGTGAAAGTGGCAGACTTTTACGATTTCCAAACATTAGCTTTAAGTATAATAATAATAAATAATAGGTACAACTTACTGTACATTGTTAACGGACGGATGCGGTTATCATTGGATTGTAACTTGACAGCCGAATCGACCATTGAAACCCTATGTAATCCGTTTTTCACTCTTCGGATTACGACGGTTAGGATAACTCAAACCGAAAATTTCATTTATGGCTCGGTTTAACGGGTTTCGGACGGGTTATTATATTTTGTCCACCCCTACTTTGTTATCCTTATTGACAAGGACACTACTGGTGAGAAAACGTTGCCAGATGGTCATTTCTCTTTGTACTTTTCATTGGATGGGTCGAATAGCACAGGCAAAACACAAAGAACACCGATGCACCAAATTTTATTACCAAAATAAAATGCCTTGAGCCAATGAAATCTAGCCAAATTAGGAACCTATTCATTTCACATCATTTTTGGGAAAGTGACTCGTGAAGAAGATACGAAGACATTTTCAAGAATTTTGGATTTCATTTAGTTTTTTAGATTTTAAAAATTATGTTATCAAATAGGCAAAATTACACTAGAGGTTATTTAAGTTAATTAATTGAAACGAATAATCTCAAAAAAAAAGTTAATTGAAACGAATTAGTCCTTCAAATTTTTTTCGTTCCACTTAGGTCTTTTAAGTTATTTAATTGTCATAAGTTGGTTCATTAAGTTATTTAATTGTAACTTAATGAACCAACTTACTCTCTCCGTTATAGAATATAAGAAAAAACTAGTCAACAAAAGTTGATGTATCTAGTACAAAATTTGTAGCAGATACATCAAGCGTTTGACCAAATTTTGCTAATATTGCAGAAGCGGATAAATATTACAATTAAATAACTTAAATGTCCTAAGTGGTAAAAAAAAACTTAAAGGACTAACTTATTACAATTAAATAACTAATGAGCCTCTAGTGTAATTTAGCGTATAAAATAACTTTGAAAAACTAGCTACTTTTTAAAACAATTGTCAGCGGTTTTGATTTTTAACTTAAAAAAATAAAATAAAATAAGTAATATTTTTGGTTGAGACAGGTATCACTCAAGTCGAACAAAGTGACTAATCCCTCATTTGGATTAGAGACACGAAGGTGGGACAATGACTCACTACTATGTAATTAGTATATAAGCGCGCTTTTTTTCATCTATGGCAGCGCTTTTGCATTAACGCGAGCGCAGTCTTTGGGTATTCCACTCCAACAATGGCGTTTTTTAAAAAGCGCCACCCATTGCCCAAACACGTCCTCAAATAGGCAGCGCTTCCTAAAAAGCGCCACCCATTGCCCAAAAACGTCCTCAAATAGGCAGCGCTTCCTAAAAAGCGCTGCCCATTGCCCAAACATGTCCTCAAATAGGCAGCGCTTCCTAAAAAGCGCTGCCCATTGCCCAAACACGTCCTCAAATAGGCAGCGCTTCCTAAAAAGC
The DNA here is from genome assembly GCA_020916435.1 of Oxytropis ochrocephala. Lineage (NCBI taxonomy): Eukaryota > Viridiplantae > Streptophyta > Magnoliopsida > Fabales > Fabaceae > Oxytropis > Oxytropis ochrocephala. Next base: position 48,947,557 of record CM037091.1, on the reverse strand, counting down.
GCTGCCCATTACCCAAACTTGTCCCCCTATAGGCAGCACTTCCTTAAAAGTGTTGCCCATTGTTTAATTTTTTTTTTTAATTGTTTTTCAGTTTTTGTGTATTTTCCTTTTTATATTTGCAACAAAAAAAATTAAATCATACATCCAAAATATTTTTTAATAGTGATATCTATGAATTTGTTGTATTTAAACCTGAATTAAATCATACATCATAAAAAAATAAAATCATACATCCAAAATACATCCAAAAAATTAAATCATACATCAAAAATTAAATCATACATCCAAAAATTAAATCATACATCCAAAATTAAATCATACATCCAAAATAACAAAACATGAATTTGCCAAATTTAAACCTAGCCTTGTAATGAGCATCAGAAATATCACGTCCAAATGACTTATTTGCCCCGACACTACAGTAGTAAGACCCTGAAAAGTAATAACTCATTATGCAGTTAGGCACCAGCTTAGAAGTTGTCACCAAAACAAACAACACACCCTTAACAGTAGTATAATGGACATATACATGATACCCTTAATTTTGCAAAAGGTCCTTCCTGGGAGTATAAACAATGGAATCAATTGCTTATACCTGAATACCCTTAATTTGCAAAAGGTCCTTCCTGAACATATATGAAACAGTTCAAAGTTTAAAACTATTTTATTTTCATAACAACTGAACATTCAAATAACACAGTCAAAGCAAGCTATTTAGATTCAATCAGCTTAACGATCCCACACCAATTTCCAAATTCATGCCCGCATTATCCTATCCATCTAACATTAAGCAATCTTTCTCAACCTGGCTAAACATCTTAATGATTTATTGGCAAGGGCTAGTAACAATGAATGTGCCTCTTTATAATAGGTTTTATACTTATTTTTAATACTTAATTTGGATTTGAGGAGAGAGGTTAAAGATTAAGAGTTGATGAGTGATTGATTTGTTATTTAGCCATTGTAAAATTATTTATTGGCCATTGTTAATATCTGCAGGTGGGAAAGCATAACATTAAGCAAAAGAAATAATCAACACTGCATGGCTAACTGATGGCTTGGTTTCAATTGTTATTTAGCAAAACTTGGCATGAAATACTTTAGGTTTGTGTTTCAAGGCCCTACTAGAAGTTGTCCATTGAGCAAGTGCTCATCCAACAAATAGCAAGTGCTAAACCAAAAAATAGACTCTGCAAAGTCTCCCAAAGATCCATGGCGACAAATTTTTTCAATTGTCAACATTATTAAAAAAGAAAGAGAAAATAAAACACAAAAACCAAGCAACAGCAATGCAAATGGTATTAACATAAAACCAGGCATGTCTATTTTAAGAAGCATCACTATTCAGAGAGCTAATTCCATCAGATACCCGTGCACAATCATAACAAAGCATCTAATAAATTTTAAATTTCAAGCATCATAAGCGGTTCAACTACTTGAGAGCAATCCCAAGTGCTAAACCAAACCACCAATCTCAAATATCCAACTCATTTGGGACGAATTATAGAAGAAATCAAACAAAAGAAACAATTCTAAAATTATCCAAGTGCATCTAGGACTCATGAGTGTAGAAAAATGATCTATAATTCGTGTAACACAAAATCGCCAACTACGAATAATTTTAAACCCTGGATAACTATGACAAACTCTTCCATCATGAAAACCATAAACAAGCGCTAAGAAGCTTTTCAAATTAATATTTCGGAATTTGTCTTTGTGATGAAATATACACGGACATTAGCCGAATCTCAATGAGAACCAAAATGGAGTACAATCCTAAGCAATTGTTCACACTCGTTGTGTACAATTACATGGGAGATAAAATATATAAGTTATCAAGCTCGAGAAATAGGATATGTAAAGAGACATATCGAAGCGACTATAAAGATTAGTGACAACCTTTTGTGCCACAATTTGGTATTTATCCAAAGCATCCCTTGTAGTGAGAGAAGGCTCCAAAAAGCTACTTCCAATGCGCTCCACAACACCCGATGAAACCGAGTGGGTGTGAAGAAAGCTCCAAATTCCTTGCAATTGTACTGAAGCAAACTTAGACACCAATTGTCACACACGTAAAACATATGCAATTACAATGCGTATATAAAATTCTCACTTTCACAACATCCGGAAGGATCCACTAGGTGCAACTCGGGGAGGAGCGGTTGAAGGAAACGAGGCAAATGATTCTTTGTCCACATTATCTTTGGGAAAGCATTGTCACCGCTCTCTGGGGAATTGAGGAAGCTTTGAAATATTAAATGCAGATTGTAAATAGAATCGGTTTTTAGAACTTCAAATACATCACCATTTTGTACGTAAATTGCGCACCTAAAATGTGCGGCCAAGTTAGATTCTCGCATGTCATCTATTGGTCGAGAAGGCCCCTTCAAATCCCGTGGCTTATCGAGTAGCCGTGGTTAATCTGTCCGTCTACAGACCGGTGGTGCTATTGAGACCGATGTCGCGAGATGGAGCAAGCAACACCAGCAGACAATGAATGTGAGCTCGCTAGACCGGTGTTGGTGAGGAAGCCGAACAAAGTCCTATTATTAATGAAAAGAAACTAAAGCGTAGTGTTCTTCAAAATGCTAAATCGCTTGAATATTTCAATGTAGCGAGAATCAAATACCTCGTAGACAAGGTACATTGCGAGAGGATAGTGACTGTGTTTGGGGCGAAGGGGCTTTGGAACACCGCCCATAGAACCTTGTGAATACAAGTTTGCATCAAAAAATGCAGAACCCATACCTTCTCGATGCTTCCTTCTCAAAGAAAATTGCTGACCAATCTTTGTATCAATGGTTTTTACTGCCTACAAAATAGTATATAGTATTGAAGTCAAGAAGCCACTAAGAAAACAAGTGTTATGATCAACCTATGTTTACCACTGTGAATTCAAAATCATTACAAAAACTGAAATCAAAGCTACTAGTATTAACCAATAAATAAATTCGTGTCATTTGTCAAAATAGCAGCCGTATTTGAGGTTTGTGCATTTTCATACATTCGAAGTTCAAACATCGAAAAAATCCCACACCAATTTCCAAATTCATGCCCGCATTATCCTATCCATCTAACACCTTAATCAATTAGATACGCAAAGAAGACAATGCCCATTCAAAATCTTCCCCACAATCTCCCCAACCTCACTAGTGCAAAAATGACTTTAGACAGCACCATTTAGCATCGGTTGTTTAAACAGCCGATACTAAATGTAGACACGGTGGCAATTTTGAAATTAAATTGAAGTTTTCAATTTTCACGCTTACATTTAGTATCGGTTGTTTAAACAACCGATACTAAATGTGTGTCTCAAACACATTTAGTATCGGGCTTTTGGATACCCGCTACTACATGTCACGTTTAATTTTCCTCCAATAGGCGTTCTCTCTAATTCACTCTCTCACTCACGAATAACACTCACAAACGCTCTCTCACTCTCTGAACCTCTCTCTCTGATTCTCTCTCGCGCGTTCTCTCTGTTCTCACTCTCATCATCTCCGTTCTCCGTTCTCTAATCTCATCGCAGAGTAGAGATCCAACTGCGTTTTTCGAAATGAAGGTATTGCTCTGAAACCCTAAACTTCTACACTGATTTTATTTGATTTGATTAATTGCTTTTGTGACTGAACATGTAAATCCCTTTTTGCAGTTCAACGTTGCAAATCCCACTACTGGATGCCAGAAGAAGCTGGAGATTGATGACGACACGAAGCTGTAATCTTTCAAATCTCTTAATTTTTTGCATTGCTTGTAGTAATTATACGATTTGTTGTGATGTTTTTCCATTCTGTTGTAAATTGCAGTCGTGCATTTTGGGATAAGAGGACAATTATATTATAACAGTTAACTTTTGCATTGATATTTGATTTTTAACAAGTTTCTTACTCAGATTATGTGCTGTGAAATCACCATAAGTTTGTAGATTTTATTTCTTATAAATGGTATTTCTTGCTCCGATTTTGTTTAGAAGTTCATTGTGGTGCTATATGTTGTGTCATGTGTGTAAGGGGTCTTTTAGTGGAAGTGGCTGATATTTATTCTTACCCTTTCCTTTATGTTGTTGTATATACTGTTATAGTTACCTTCTACCTCTGTCGCAGAGGCATGATGTTCTGAAAATTATAAAGTAGCTCATTGAAATATTCATTCTGATGAATAATTTATTTTAATTGTTCTACCCAGCATATGGAGATAATCATTTGGTGTTCTAGACATCAATTTTTGGAGAATGTGAAATCTCGTTTTACCGATAGTTCATCATGGGCTTTTGATTGTCCATAGCGGAAATCAGAAGCAATTAGACGTGCATGGCCTGATGCAATAAATCATTCTGTTGAATCAACAGGACAAGATGGGTCTCTTTTTATTGAAGATGCATTAAATATTCTTGATTTGGAACAGGAGATAATATCTGAAATTGGAGGTGAATTAGATGTTGCAACCTTGCAGAAAGATGGAGCGTCAATTTTTAGGTCTAAGACTGATCAGGTGCTGAGTTACTATCCCTTCAAAAATCTTCGTGCAGCTGCTGACTTGCTCTTTTTGCATGGAAGTGCTGATATGTTGATTGCAAAACAAGCAATTGTATCCTTTTATTACCCCACCTTTAACTGTGGTTGTGGATCTCTGGATGTTACTGTCAGTAATAGTTATTAATTTGGGCAATACTACTTTCCTTAACTTCTACATTCACTGTCTGTCTGTGTATAATCAATCTGTTTAGACAAATGAATGCTTCATATTTTAATTTCTGATTGCAGATATAAAAATCAGATTGTTGCAGTTAAGATTGTTAATAAGGGAGAAATCCCAGAGGAGATTTCTAGGAGAGAGGGTCGGTTTGGTAGAGAGATTGCCATGTTATCTCGAGTTCAACACAAAAATTTGGTTAAGGTAGTTAGTTAGTTAGTTATATACATTCTCTTTTCAGATCTCTTAAGTGTTTGTTGTGACTCTAATGTAACAAATTTTTATGCTATGATCAAGTTTGAGTTTCAATTTGAATTATCTTTATTCAACTTAACATGAATTTTTCTTTTATAATAGGGCTTTGGAGGAGAAAAGAGCTCGTCTTAGTTTAGTAGAATGTATGAATCATGAGCTCTTGCAGCCATATCCTGTTCGCAATCTTTATTCATGCCAAGATGCATATTGATTTTCAGGTTTTTATTTTTACTTCTGTTGTGTGTAAAGTATAGTATTCACAATCCGGTTTTCCTATTATAGAAAGAAGCAGAGAAATGAGAGGCATGGAAGAAGAAAGGTCATGGAGAATTCAGGGAGGTAACTGAAGGGGATTTCTTGGGTGAAGTCACTGGAAGTGAAAAAGTGAGCTGTCATTTCTCGCAATCTTTAATTCAATATCAGTTAACGCAACTTTTGTAGTTTAATGATTTATTGTTCAGTACCTCCAATTTGCAGGACACTTGTTTGATGAAATGCTTCACCAGTGTGTAATAGTAAAATGAACTCAAACATTGGAGCCACAATTATTATTAAAAATGATGTTGTTGCCTGCTGATATTTCATGGAGATGCTTGTTGTGAGAAGCTAGTCTCATCACAAGTTTGACCCCTTCTAAGCATTTTTTTTTGGGATTATATATGCAGTAAAAATTTGACCCCTGCTGATATCTTGTATGTCAATATGATCTTCATTGCTCTTGTTGCATAAGTGTTTCTTTTGTCACTGTGTCACCTCAAATATAGAAGCTTTAATTTTGTGGCAGGGTAATTAGGAGTTTCGGTATTAGGACCAATGTGCTGATATAGCATTATCTCATGCATTTGGACTTTAATTTGTAGGGAACATGCTTCCATATTATTACTTAGCTTTGTTATCTCCGTTGGTATATGTGTTCACCTGATCATTGCTACTGCTCTTGTATGCACCAATCAAAATTTTCCCATTTTCTCAATGACAACAATGATAAACTCATGTCTTTTCTTTGAGTAGAACAGAAGTTATTGTTAGTAGGAAAACCATATATGGAGTAGAATTATTCCATGAATATTGTCACAAAAAATACTATTGAATCTAGCAAATATATGTTTTCGTAATTGATGTTTTCTATCTTTCTTATTCTAATCTATAAGACAAACATAATAAAGATCTTAAGCTTGGTTTTTCTGCAGTCCAAATGTACGTTTGTAATCTGAACACATTCTCTTCAAAGTGTATTCAAGCGTGAAAGTAAGGGTCACATAGCTAGATCTTTATCCGGAACAGGAAAGAGATAATGGAACCCAGGCTTCCTTGAAGTTCATTGAGTCCCTACACTCTGAAGGTAATTCGTTTGAACTTGGACTTGGTTTATTGCTTGTCAGGCTTGATGCATCAACCATAAATAAACAGAATTCACCCATTTCAAGTTTGTTTATTATGATTCTCTCTCTTGTGCAGCTACAGAATGGCAGCATACAGTGAGCCATAACCCTTTTGCTTTATGAATTGTAACTTCCATGAGTCTGAAAAAGCTTATGATGAATCTGATAGCATTGCTGCAATATTCATTCTTCTTTTAATTTCCTTTCACTATTTGCATTTACATTTATTTCACCTTGTGGACGGGTGGAATTGGAAACAAAAAGGTTGTTATTATTAGAATTATCAGATCAATTGGTCAGAATCTGTAGTATAATAAATAGATCATTAATCTTTATGAATTCAGTATTTGCCAGCTTACCACATCATGTTTTTTCATTAGTTTATGTTAATACCAGCTTAACTTCTGATGCCCTGCAGAGGATATGAGAAGATTGGAGAAAATGTGACACAAGGTGTACCTGACTTGCATGAAGCTATTGGTGTAGGTCAATATTAGGTGTCTTTGTTTCTAATGTGTGTTCTTATATAATGACATTAGGCTTATCTAAGTATACATAAAATTAATGTCACTGCTTCTGACTTGCATGAAGCTATTGATGTAGGTCAATATTAGGTGTCTTTGTTTCTAATGTGTGTTCTTATATAATGACATTAGGCTTATCTAAGTATACATAAAATTAATGTCACTGCTTCTTACATATTTCATTTATATAGCTCGTTGGATCAATCTAATCATCTAACATTATTCTAGCTTATGGCTCTATCCAGCATTAAATTATCTCTTTATTTTCCCTTGACAGTGCTATTGGGAGACTAAAGGCATGTATGGAGATGTTGGCAAAGTTATGGAAGGATACAATCAGTGGTATGAGGAAACTCTGAACTATGATAATGTTTTTGTCCTTTTCAGGTAATGTTTGTATTTTGACCCTCTTTCACTTGTGGGTTGTGTATTTGATCAGATTTGTAATATATGGACATTGTGTTAGTCCTTGCAATAGCTCAAAGACTCAACATGAGTTCTTACTAGTGATCTTGTATAAGTTTACTAAGTACTCTAAAATCTAGGTGCTAAGTCTTTCAGTTATAACAATATTTGTAGATTTTTTGTAAGAAACTTGTAAATGATGTTATAGGATTAATAACTTGTATTGTATGATATTAAATTTCAATAGAATTTGAAGTACTTTTATGAATTTATTACTGTCTAGAAATAACTTTGTATATCAGGATTTTATAAATTGGCAATTGATATCTATTAATAGTGCCAATTAATTTTTTTTTAAAAAAATAGACATTTAGCATCGGTTATTTTGAATAACCGATACTAAAAGTGACATTGAGTATCGGTTATTTAAATAACCGATACTAAATGTCATTTTTAGACAGCAAACACAATGTTGAAAAGACATTTAGCATCGGTTATTTTGAATAACCGATACTAAAAGTTACATTTAGTATCGGTTATTTAAATAACCGATACTAAATGTCATTTTTTAGACAGCAAACACAATGCTAAAAAGACATTTAGTATCGGTTATTTTTAATAACCGATGCTAAAAGTGACATTTAGTATCGGTTATTTAACCGATACTAAATGTCATACATTTAGTATCGGTCGAATTAGTATCGACAGATAACCGATACTAAATGTGCAAAATAACCGATACTAAATGTTTTTTCTTTTAGGAGGCCTCCACCCCCTAAAAGAAATAAAAGTGCACATCTAATTACCTAAAAGAAAAAATCTGTTTGTGCTATCCAATACATTAACTTCATACCAGCTACCATGGAGTATACAATAGCAAATAGATACAATACAATCATAAAGAAAGCAAAAAGCTTCAAAGCAAAAAAAGCAAGACCAACAAATAAAAAATAAACCTTGATTACAAAAACACAGACATACATACCTAGTGTCACTCAAATAAGAATCAGATCCCCCAGATGAAGAAGGTTTAGGGGTTGAAGTTGGCAACCCTTTTTGTTGACCAAACAAAGCACTTCTACTTTTAATTACAATCTCCTCATCATCATCATCATCATCACCACTCTCTTCATCTTCATCCTCTTCCTCTTCTTCACTAAGAAATTTCCCAATACTTCCACTTCAACCACCACCCTTAAACTTTCCACCTCCAACAACCTCATCATCATCACTACTCAACTGAAATTTCCTTTTAACATTCACATTAGGTTTTCCCTTTCTCAAATCATCACCACCCCTTCGCTTCCCCAACGTAGAACCACCTCTACTACCATTCCTCCGCGATCCAAACTGTCCTTCTTCACGGTCAAGCCTCTAAGACGCGTCGGTGGAGGGTTTCTCAAATTGGGGGTGGAGAAAAAAGTAGATCTGAGAGATAAGGGTTGTTTGAGTGTTAAAAGAAGACGAAGAGAGGGAGAGGAGGAAGTGGATGAGTTGACGGCGCCGACGGAGGGGGAAGACAAAGAGGGGGAAGACGAAGAGTGTGGAAGAGAGGGAGAGGGGGAAGACGGAGTAAGAGGGGGGAAGATGAAAGTCCGTGACAGAGAAAAAGAGAGAAAAGAAACTCAGCGTTTTTTAAAAAGCGCTAGGTATTAGGAGAACGCGTGAAGTCATACCCAGCGTTTTTTAAAAAGCGCTGAGTATTGGGAGAACGTGTGAAGCCATACCAAAGCGTTTTAAAAAGCGGCGGGTATGGCTAGTGCTTTTAAAGGCGATGAGCAGCATTTTTTAAAAAAACGCTGGGTATGAGTTAGCTGTTTTGGCCATCCGTGGCGTTTTTACTTAAAGACATTTTCAAGAATTTTAGATTTCATTTAGTTTTTTAGATTTTAAAAATTATGTTATCAAATAGGCAAAATTACACTAGAGGTTATTTAAGTTAATTAATTGAAACGAATAATCTCAAAAAAAAAAAAATTGAAACGAATTAGTCCTTCAAATTTTTTTCGTTCCACTTAGGTCCTTTAAGTTATTTAATTGTCATAAGTTGGTTCATTAAGTTATTTAATTGTAACTTAATTAACCAACTTACTCCCTCCGTTACAGAATATAAGAAAAAACTAGTCAACAAAAGTTGATGTATCTAGTACAAAATTTGTAGCAGATACATCAACATTTGTTGACCAATTTTTGCTAATATTCTGTAACGGATAGAGTATTACAATTAAATAACTTAAATGTCCTAAGTGGTAAAAAAACCTTAAAGGACTAACTTATTACAATTAAATAACTAATGAGCCTCTAGTGTAATTTAGCGTATAAAATAACTTTGAAAAACTAGCTACTTTTTAAAACAATTGTCAGCGGTTTTGATTTTTTAACTTAAAAAAATAAAATAAAATAAGTAATAATTTTTTTGGTTGAGACCAGGGTATCCACCGTCGAACAAAGTGACTAATCCCCTCGCTGGATTGGAGACACTTCGAAGGGTGGGACAGCTGGCTTAGCTAGAGATTTAAAGCTGCTTCATAGTCAATGCGAGGATCAAACTTTTGACACTTGGTTAAGGGAAGATGAACCCCAACTGCTCAACCACGCCTCCTAGGTTAAATTGAGTAGGAAGATAAATTGGTGGGGGAGAAATCGAGGGGGCTCTTATTATGTGAAATTGGCATATTTTACCATTATACAGAAGCTAATGGACAACACTCATCTTCATGTTTAAGGTAATTGGATGTTGATCTGTTGTAGACCTTCGGATGAATGAGCTGTTGAAGCGCCTGGGATGGTTGTTGAAGCGCCTGGGATGGTTGAACGCCTTCAGCAGCCCATCTGGGTATGGTACCTGCAATTACACTCCGACGCCCAAGTCAGTGGGGTGAGCAAAGAGCAGGAACTGTAAAATTGGGTGAGAATTAATTACCTTGTCAGTGTCAGACATGTAGATATATACTGTTCACCGGGCGGTTAGGGACCGTTGCAGCGCGAAGTGGGCCAGGGTCTAGCCACCCAGAGTGGTATGGGCCAGAGTTTGGCCTTCCTGTTGGGTGGGCCTGTCTCTAGGCCCAGTCCAGAACAGATGTCTATCTCGAAACTTAAAGTCCCACAACGAGTAAAATTGCTTTTATGGTGAGTTGCGAGAGGATGCTTACCAACGAGGGGTAATTTGCAACGGGAGCATGTCCCATGTGTAGAGCTGTCAAATTTGGCCCAGCCCAATGGGCCGACCCACGGGCCCAGTTTTTTGGTTGGGTCGGGCTCTAAAAATAGAGGCCCAAAACCAACGGTAAGTTTTTCGGCCCAGCCCATTGGCCCAATCATATATATGGGCCGGGGTCAGGCTGGCCTATGGGCTCGTGGGCTAGCCCACTGACCAGACTTTTTTTTTTTTTTTCAATTCTAACAAAAAAAATTAAATTTCACTTGAGTGTTAATAACAAAAAATATACATTCTCAATTCAGATGTGCCAAAACTTGTAGAGGAGATAAATTTGTCAAATATTAGTTAAATGTCTTTGCTGCTGATTTTGCTGATGTTTTCGTTGAATATATAGTTTTTTGCTTTAAGGTTGTTAAGCTTTAGTTTTTGGACTAAGATATTTCTGTAGTTGAGTTATTTTGCCTGCTTATGGACAAAGTGTTTTGTAAAGCCAAGACATATTTAGGCTGCTTTTTTTGCTGCTTATGGTTATGGACAAAGCGTTAATGTATTATCAATGGTGATTTGTAGAGCCTAAATAGATTTATATTGGCTTTGTTTGAGCCAAAACAAATTTTTTATGTTACGCTACTCCAAAATATTGTCTTTATGTATGTTGCTCATTTGTAGAAAAAGACTATGACCAAGATTCTAAAAATTCAATAATTTGTGGCCCATTGGGCCACGAGCTTAGGTCGGGCCGGGTCGGGCCATAGAATATGTAGCCCATTAGAATATTGGGCCGGGCCAGCCAGCCCACCAATGTTGTTTGGCCCAATGGGCTGGGCCGGGCTTGGCCCATTGACAACTCTACCCGTGTGAAGGTCAATATCCTATGTGTGACGGCAATCCGGAGAATGAATGGCATATTTGTCTGGCGTGTGAACACGCAGAGGAAATTTGGAGTGCATGTGGCCTTATACAACAGATTCAGCCAGTTATGGATAGTGCTAAAAGTTTTCGGGAATGTCTGTTTAATTTGTTGCAGGTATTGGACGAAACTTCTAGAAATACATTGGCTATGATGTGCTGGGCAATTTGGAAGTGGAGGAATGACAAAGTTTGGGACGGAACTGTCGTCCCACCCGTGGTGGTTTCAATCCCTAACGGGATGGACTTTCTTCATGATTGGACGGAAGCGTGACAGCGAGTTGGTCAAAACATGGTTTCATCGAATTCCTTGCAACAAGGAGCAATACGATGGCAAAAACCTGCACTTGGTTCCTATAAATACAATGTGTCCCGACTATCTTTAATCCAAGAACAAATTTGGCATTGGTATGGTGATTCGTTCTGACTCAGGAGAGTTTCATCGGGGGAAGACAATGTGATTCAGTGGTCTACCATCACCACAAGATGCTGAAGCAATGAGACTTTGGCAAGCTTTGCTTTGGTTGAGGGACTTTGGCAAGCTTTGATTCAGTGGAGCGAAGGAAATTCCTAATACTAACACCGAGTTTGACGTGCTTATTTCTTATTGTAAACATATTTTAGTTTCTTTTGAAAGCTTTAAGATTAGCTTTGTTAGGAGGTAAGCTAATTGTGTCGCTCACACCCTTGCAAGGGCGTCACGACTTTATGTTAGCTCCAATATAAAATAATGAAATCATAATAACATGTATTTTTTATCCATTGAAACTCAAAAACAAAACATAAAAAAATAATTATTTTAACAACATCTAGTGTTTTCTCACCACGACTCAAAAGTAAAACAATGATTTTCAAAATAAAAAAACAAATTATTTGATTATAAAAAGTAAAAATGTTTATAAACTAATGATACTAAAATGGTTCTACCAGTAACATGTAAATGTTTCCCGTGTGATTTAAAAGTAAAATAATCTTTATGAAAAATAAAGACATTTATGTAAATAAGATATAATTATTTTGAGAAACATATATGTAATCTTTCCCGGCCGTCTAGGATAAAAAATAATGAAATTTAACAAAAATAATGCAGACAAAATTATAAAGAAAATTTCATCAATAAAAAGTTTTAAAATAAAAATTTTGAGTCAAAAAAAATACATATCTCACCTTACAATCTAATTCTGTAAAAATGAATTACAGTGAAATTACAAAGAAATTGTATAATAGTGGAAGCCAAACATAACAAAAAAAATATTCTTTATAGGAATAAAAATAATCCTAAAGAGCTATAATATATATTACAATAGATGATGATCATGAAGTCAAGATAATTGATAACCAAATCACCTCAGCCGCCATGTGGATGCAATATGGGTCTTGACCCGTTCAAACTCTGTGACCCGACACGGTATTGTAATTCCCCCATGGTGTTGAAAACCGTACTTCTTCTCAGCCTCCCTCAGCAACTCACTAAACAATGGGTGGTTAAAGTATATCACAGGCACCATAACCCTCTCTAATTCCCCATCCTCCTGCCCCAAATACACAGCCAAGTGCCCCTTAGGTACCTTCATATCCGGGTCGGATCCTAACCGGGAATAACCCGACCCAGCCACCCCATTAAGAAGTGACTTGGCACCTGCTGTAAGTTTGCAACCCCAATTGAGAAGCTTTGCTATGTGCTTTCTTCTGGGACGGGTTTGGGTTTGGGTTTGGATACGGGTTTTTCGGTAGATCCATTTGGAGACTCCGAGGAGGCGCTTTCTGAGGTTAAATCCGTGAATCTTGGCCATGTTGGAGGATCCTTTTAGAGAGAGTGGGTGGGTGGGTGGTGTGCTAGTATGCGGTGGGGTTCATGAGAAGGGCCATGGGTCAGCAATGGACATGGCAAGACGAAACTGTGTGAGGCAAATCTCAGAAAGTGTGGTGGGTATGTTTGACATGATATATTCAAAATCAACTCAATAACTCAACTAAAGCCATGAGATTCAAAGTCGTTTGCAAGGTTTAGACTTTTGGGGGTGTTCTCTTCTTGGTTTTGTGGCGGGCTATGTTATATAAGATTTGTGTTGTGTTGGAAGGTTGAAAAGTTCAAGGTTTTGAACGTTGAAGAACTCAAACGACCAGAACTTTCAGAAAATGGTGGAAGCTAGAAGGAAGACTTACGGGTTTGGTTGTTGCAATATATATATATATATATATATATATATATATGTCATATGGAGCAAAATATACACGTCACAATAAAAATACTCGAGAAAAATATTCGTGTCTCTCTAGATTTCCCATGATATTATTATTATTATTATTATTATTATTATTATTATTATTATTATTATTATTATTAGGCTAAATTGCTGTTTTGATCCTTTATCTTTAGCCTTAATTTCATTTTCGTCCTTTATCTTTTTTTTCTCGTTTTGGTCCCTCATGTTTCATTTTTGTGTCAATTTGTGTCAATTTGGTCCTTTTTGTAATTTTCCATCCATCTTCTTTGACACAAAAATTACAAAAAAGGATCAAATTGACACAAAAATGAAACATGAGGGACCAAAACGAGAAAAAAAAAAGATAAAGGACCAAAATGAAATTAAGACCAAAGATAAAGGACCAAAACAGTAATTTAGCCTTATTATTATTATTTTGCTCATATTATTATTTTTAACGGACCAAAATAGTTATCTTTGGGGAGTTTATCTCTTTATTTTTTGGGTGCGGATTTTTATACCCCACGCCTTCCATACCCCCACAAACACTATAAAATGTCCGTTTTATACTTAATTAAAGTTGTTAGCGTATTTATCTATTTTAATAGATAAATTTGTAGTTAAAACAATTTCAGAAATTCGTAGGACAAATATTTCCCAAAACAAACTTATCTTTTAAAAAGATAAATTCGTTTATTTTATTAACAACAGATTTATATTTTTATTAGATAAATCTATAATTGAAAGATGCACTATGAATTTATTGACTAAAAATATAAATCTGTTGTGCATGAATAACTTTTTTTAAGACAATTCATTATTTACATACTTAAGACATATAAATCTAAAATATATTATATTATAATAATAGGTCAGCCACTAAATGTTTACATAAATCAAAATCTACGCTAGCTGCTAAGTCAACAATTACAAATGAATTAGTTGGTGGTTCGGGAACAGGAGCTAAAGCCTCCCATAGTTGAAGACGCCCTAAACATGTTTCCACTCATGAATTAGTCTTGTCTAATGCACAACACTCCCATTGAATAGCACAATGAGGCAATGGACACCATGAGCCAATTTAACCTGGACCTAGTGATTGTCACTCACGAACCCAATACCGATCATGGTGACACTCCTCCTCACTGAATATGTTCCTCTTAATGGATAAAAAAAAGTATATGAGCCTGTCAATGATAATGATACTACGACAACATTATACTGGTAGCTATAATGTAACCCATTTCAAGCATCGATGTAACATCCCAGACTGCTTCCAGAACTGCCGACTGCCCCCACGAACCAACACGAGTCTTTTCAGCATGTTTTGTCCTCACTTGCATGCTTTCCCGAAACTTCAGAAGGTCACCCATCCCACTACTACTCCAAGCCAAGCACGCTTAACTATGGAGTTCTTATGGGATGAGCTCCCGAAAAGAAGATGCACCTTGTTGGTATAGGTAGTTCAAATCAATTCTTTTAAGCCATCCTTCAATGCATGCGAGCCTCATACCGCGCATGCCTCGGGATCCTCTCATTCCGGTGCGTATTCGGTTCATTCACGCGCCCTTCGCTTTGAAGCCGCCAGAGCCGCTCTTTGCCATGCCACCTTTTTGGGCACCGACGATCACTCCCCGCCTCCTCGCCCCGGATGTCACATGCCCACGGCTTAAGCTTGGTTCGTCCTCGAACCACACCGCATTGGGAGAGGTCGCTTTGCTCGATACCATTTGTAACATCCTGCATCGCTCTAATCGCGATCGCTTCTCACGAACCAACACGAGTCTTTTCGGCATGTTTTGTCCTCACTTGCATGCTTTCCAGAAACTTCAGAAGGTCACCCATCCCACTACTACTCCAAGCCAAGCACGCTTAACTATGGAGTTCTTATGGGATGAGCTCGAAAAAGAAGATGCACCTTGTTGGTATAGGTAGTTCAAATCAATTCTTTTAAGCCTTCCTTCAATCATGCAACCCCATACCGCGCGGCCTCGGGATCCTCTCATTCCGGTGCGATTCGGTTCATTCACGCGCTTCTTCGCTTTGAAGCTGCCAGGAGCCGCTCTTTGCCATGCCACCTTTTTGGGCACCGACGATCACTCCCCGCCCTCCTCAGCCCCAGATGTCACAATCGACATCCACTTGTCCTTCTCCTGAAGCCATAACCAGTAACAAATAATGCATGGGTCCCTAATAGTTGATAGTTGGGTCCCAAATAATTCGCCATATAGACAAGAATTAGAGTTTATTTCATTAATTAGGTCCTGTCGAACTAAAGTTCAACCCTGTTCTCCAGATTCAAGTCCAACAACAACATCTCGGTAGCCATAATTTACATCCCTTTCAATATCAACTACGTCAGCAACGTAGGGGGTGGAAATGTGAAGAAATCCATGCTAAAAGTGGAACATCATGTTGTGATCAGGATCGCTGTGATGTCTGTTGCGAGGGTTTCTTTGATGTCTGCTAGGGTTTCTTTGATGTTTAATGTGATAGTTGCTGTGATGGGTTACTCACGGAGTCTTGAGTTTTCTTAATTGTCTCATCCACGTGCTCGAAATAAGAAGGGTCTTGTATCACATCATACATTTTTTGCTTCTTTGATGCACCCTTTGTCTTAATTTTAGAGGGTGGTGGAACCATAGATGTTTTGGTAGGAAATGCAAATTCATCAAGTCCTTTATTGAATACAAACCTCTCATCAATTTCCATATCATTAAAACGATTTCATATCGTCTCTATGGATAAGTGATGTCACACTCAGCAATCTTTAGATTCAGCATACCATTCATTGCCTCCCAACACTTACATAAGTCTTCTCCACTTGTCTCCAATGTCCTCTTCAAGTCGCAGTGGGCTGGTGATAACTCTATTTTATATAGAGTTATTCATACAATTAAACTTGGATTATTGCTTATTTTCAAGTAAATTATCATGTAAATATAGATTATAATTAAAGAAACAATATTTCAAGGATTCAAATGGATTAGAACAATGAACTAAGAAAAATGCATATGTCTTGGTATGTTTGATGTTTTGTTCAGTGCAGTTGCTTCAGGTGTACCTACACTAGGTGTGCCTACACTGCCTGCACCTGCTACACCAGCTCTATGTACAAAAACATTCAAGGACCAAATTGATGCACAAACACTTGACATGTGACGTCATGCCTAGTCATGTGGAGCAGACCCATTTGCATATTTCGGCGCCTACTATTGGAGACAAGTTGGGAAGGTCACTCATTCAAGGACATGTGGCACCTCTTTATTGGACCACCCCATGTGAACTTCATGTGAAGAGCAACTTGTTTGATGGGAGGTCTGCAAAGTAACTATGGGCAGCTGATCTTGGTTAAATCTTGTCTCCCAAGCAAACCCTCCATCGAAGGAAAGCTCATATTGCCTATATAAAGGACCACTTCTCCTCACTTAAAAACCATCCAAGGATCCAAGCATCTAAGGATCACATATCTTCCTTATATTTGTAATTTAGGTTTAGTTTTTATTTTAGTTTCTGAAATGTAAGAAGGTAAGGAAGGACTTGACGCCTTCTTCCTTCACTTCTACTTGGAGGAAACTTATGCAAGGAATTGGTGTAATACTTCAACTTGGAATCTCATGCAAAAGATCTCCTACTTGAGTAATCTCTATCTATTTGAGTTCTTTTGTAATATTACTCATTTTATCATGTTCCTTATAGATTCTATTTATTATATAATGAGTAATATGAGCTAAATTCCTTTAGTTGAGATGTTGTAGCCTTATAATGATCTTTTAAGTAAGTTATTGTGTTCATATGTGATGTTTGCATTTTAGTTCTTGTATGATAACTCTTTCATATTCATCTTTAGAATTGGCCAACTAAAAGTAAATGAAAATCATAAATACATACATGGTTTATGATTAGAACTCAAGAACTAATAGGGATAAGTGTTTAATAAAGGAAACTTTGTTAATTACATGCTAAAACCTAGACATAGGATAGCATAGTCCTTAGGATGATGCAATTACAAGAGTGAACTTATTTAGCAACTTGGATCATTATTAGGAAGCGAGAGAGGAATTGACAACTCTTTTTTTTACTGCAAAAATCAAAGATCATAAGAGCTTGTAATAAAACTCTAAAGAAAGTGATTTATTTGGTGAAGACATCTCAACTATCATTCTCCACTGATTTCTTACACCTTTTTATTGCTTATTTACATTCTGTTTGATTATCAACATCACCTATTTGTGAGTAGGATAGTGGTTACCTTTCACTACTAAACTATTGACTCTAAACTTGTAAATTAATCCAATCCTCGTGGGAACGATACTCTACTTTCACTTTATTACTTGATACGATTGTGTATACTTGCACATTTGTGTGTATATCAAACACACCAGCTGGCTCAAATTAATACCAAAACAAAATTAAACTCCATAACCATATAATAGTCAAACAAATCAAAAGATAACTACAAATTAGATGACATACCTATTTGTAGTGGTATTCCTGAAGTGTGTCACCTGCTTAGTCCATGCCAGTATGAGATTATGCTTATGATGGGTCAACCATGTCTCATGCAAGTAATTCACAAAAATGGGTAAATACACACATGGCTACTCTAAAAGTTGCAAATGCTTTGAGTACATAACCTCGTCAGGTGATTCAATAAGAGCATAACAAAATTCCATTGTTGAGTTTTGTCTATCATTCTTCACATACTCCTTACACTTTGCTTTCAAGTTCTTGGTTATGTGCCATTGCTGAGTTTTGGGATATGGAACTCATCAGACCCATATCCCTGTTAGTCAAAAACACCTGAGGTACTAGACCGTCTAGCTCGAACAACTCTCTCAAAATCTGCAATACCCATCTAAAATGGTCCTAGTGCTCATGTGCCAACTATGTGAATGCAACTGAGAATGTCAACTCGGTGGAAGTCACACCCAAGATCTACAAAAGAGATATTTTGTATTTGTTTGTCTTGTACATGTTGTCCAAAATCAAGATCCTAGGAAACAATTTGAATAACATGAATGTTCCCACATGATGTCACTAACAACATCCATGTTCTCAACTTTCCTTCTCCAACACAATTATTTTTCAGATTCTATCCTTCTCATAAGCACTTGTAACTCTATCCTTGGACTTCTCAGTCTCGACCATTACATGTGACACTGCCTACACAACTGGACCATAGTTGTCAAATTTCCAACATATCTCTTCTTCAATGTTGCCATACTATCTTTTGGTGCAACCTTCAATTTGGTGTGTTCATATCCCGCTCCTTCTTCATTAACCACCCAAACAATGAGGTGCCGGTTAATGTTTTAAGTAGGTCATGTGTGTGGAGTCTAGAAATAACCCTCACTCTCCAACCCCCAACATCAACCCTAGGTGTAGCTCTTAGCTTAAAAGGACAATTGTATATTTTTGATGACTTCACCCTACAACAATGTCTACTACAATGGTGTTTTTCCCAATCTTTTCGCAATCAAAAATAATTTTATCTTTTGTCCCCCCTTTTACCGGTAAATCTCTTTGGTCTAAGGATTATTACGACCACTCCGTTGGCTTTCCTAACCTCTCTAGCCCAACGTACGACATCGCCACGTGTACGAAATACCTACAAAATAAAAAAAAATTAGTTAGTTATTGAGACAAATAAACAACAACATAAAAACTCATAAGAGAATTAATTAAATATACCTCTATCATCCTGAATGCCGCTGAAGTATCTACCGAGAACGGAGCCATCTCCTCATTCGTATCCATATCTAATTTATTTTAAAAAAACTAATTAAATATATAAATTAAAATATACAGAAACAGATTTATCTATTTACTAGATAAATCTGTTGTTGAATAATCAATAACTGATTTATTTATAAAAAATATAATTTGTTATTAATTATTCAACAATAAATTTATTTATTAAATAGATAATTGTGTTAGGTGCCAATAAAATCTGTTAGTTGAATAATCAACGAATTTATTTATAAAATGTGTAAGCAATAAGATCCTATTTTAAATTTGATCGTACCTTAGACCAATGAAGTGTTGTAGTTGTTTGCTGGATTGGCCGGTCGTTGAGTGAGGGAAAGGACGGTCTTGGCTGCACGCTGAGCACCTCGGGTGGTACCTGCAATGACACTCCGACGCTCAAGTCAGGACTGGTCGCTCGGGCAAGGTATCACAAGGTATAGATAATGTACCTGATGCCATATGCGAATGGCGTATATATACTGCTGGTTGCCGACCGTTTTGCGAAGATTTCGGCCGGCTAGCGCAAAGTGCGCTCCAAGCAACCGAGCTTGGGCGTTCTGATACCGATATGGGCCGCTGACCCAATGCTAGTAAAACCCCTCGGTTTTGCTGATACACACCCCGGAACAGTTGCCCCCAAGCCTGGGGTCGCGAAGGCGGCCGAGGCTTGAATCGCTGCCCCCAGGGGTCATGCTATTTTGTAGAAACTTCACAGCTAGCGAGGCGGTCACGGCCGCTCGATATTGACAGACGGTCGCTGTCGTCCGGCGTCGGCCGTTCTGACACGACGGTTGAATTGTCATTTATGACATGACGTTTGGTGATCTCGAGGCCATTCAATGGTAGATTCAATGAGAAGGTGAAACGTTGTGACGCTTCGCCTCCCGGTCCTTCTGGCGCCTTGGACCTGCGCAATTGATCGTCGAGGAATTCATTCGCCACATTACTTTGAAGAGCTCTGCTGCCAACCGACCTATCTGCAACCGTCTTACTTTCGAAGCCAATCTTCGTGTTAGAGCATCCTAGTTTCCTCGGTCGATCTCGAGCATTCTTACAGGTATGGGTCGATCTTTCTCTTGGTTTTTAGCTTCTTTAATTTCCCTTTCATTGTAGTTTCGCGCCTTGTGGTAGGGGGTGTCAGGTCCGTGGACGACCACGTCGCCCCCTCTCACGAGTGCATTGCTCGACCGACCTGACCCGATCCCCTTTCCACAGGTACTTGCATGCCACGGTTGAAACAAACCGCACGTCTTCCCAGGGGGCCATCGCATTCTTTAGCTGAAAACATGACGCGGCCAGGCCAGGTCGTGACTCATGAGGAAGATTCTACGTCGTCATCGAGCGACTCGAGTTCCAATTCTCCCAGCAAGGGGTCGGTCCGCTTGGGCAGTTCCGACTCCAGTTCCACCAATTCTGAGAATGATTCGTGGTCTCCTTCACCACCACCATCTTCCCCGGCCTGCAACACAGGAGAAGATGAGGAGGTAGACATAGAGGGCGATGGAGTGTAGGGTGTTGCACAGGTCATAGACGAGGTGATGGCCGATGCCGAGGAAGGCCGAGCTGAAATAGCTGCTGAAGAGGTCGTCGCCCGTCCTGTGGAAAGCTCTTCTAATCGGGGCGTAAACGCTGATGGGGAGCCGGTTGAGGGCGAGGATGATGTTCAGGTGGACGTGGCTCGTGATCCGACCGATATGTCATGGGTATCTGAGACCCTTCGTTCCAACAGAAGTATACTCACGGTCGGCCACTGGGCGCTGGCTGATCTACAATGCCATTTCAACCACCTACCGGGCTGGAGGGTTAGAGGCATGAAGGACGGGGAGGACATAGCGACCTACTCTGAGAACCTTAAATTCACGATGCATCGGATCGTGTTTGAGAAGATGGGGATTGTCCCACCCTTCACTGAATTCCAGCGCGATGTGTTGCGCTACATTGGGGTCGCCCCATCACAACTACACCCGAACGCGTGGGCGTTTCTGAAGACTTTTGAGGTGCTTATGAGCCGACTCAATAGGCCGATATCGATCCAGTTATTTTTCACAATCTTCGAGCTAAGTTGGCTCAGGGAAAAGGCCAACAAAGAGAAGAGGGAGCAGGTATCCTTCAAGACGCAGAAGACCCAGCACAGATACTTCAAGGCGTTCCAAGAGTCGTTGGGCGTCGCATGGAAATGTCATTACTTCTGGGTCGTTCCGACTAAAGAGGCTGCCCAGGCTATTGCTGAGACCCAACCTGATGGGTTGTCGGCGAACCTTACTTCCCGATCATGTGGAACGAGGCTCATTTCTTCAGGCGGCCCAACGACTACATCTACACCACCAAAGATTTAAGCGCAGTTGACCTGGAGTCTCTGCAGATGATCAAGACACTTGCGAGCCATATGCCCCCCGACCCTAAAGGCGACCTACCTTGCCGTCCTTTCACACTGCTTGTTGGTCGTGCTTTGGAGGCCGAGCTTGGTTTGTTTTCAAACTCATCTTTCTATTTTGGTTATTGATCGTTCCTTCTAACCCTTGAATCGTTCTATTTTGCAGGAAGAATGGCAGGAAAATCTTGGGCTGAACTGGAAAGGGTCTTGAAACCCTCCTCAACGCCTTCTTCTTCTCGGCCGAATCCCAAGGTAGTCGACCTGGAGGGCTCGTCCAAGGTGCCACAGACCCCTCGCAGTCAAGGAAAGAAACCGGCTTCCAAGGGCCGGTCCCCTCCGCACCAGGATGCTCGAACCCCTAAACGGTGCAGAGTGCAGATTCTCGAGCATACCCGTGAGATTCCTGATGGCGATATTCCTGTCATCTCGATTGAGAACTTGGGGCTGATCGACTTCGAGCGATTCAAGAAGGAGCCCATGGAAGTCTGTGCTTCCATGTGCATGGGCGTTGGGAAAGCCATGCAGGAAATGTCCAACGAGATCCAAGGTATTTTAAATTTCTAGCTCGCCTTGATTTTGCTTACTGTCGGTCGACTTAAATAACCTTCGTTGCTTTTCTTTGCAGATGCTTGAGCTGAAAGGGACGCTGCCCTTGCCAACCTTGAGGCCGTGAAGAAGAAATTGGAGAAAGCTGTTACTTCGAAGAAGGAAGCTTTGAACCAGGCCGAGGAGGACAAGGGTAAGCTGGCGAAAAGGAACAAAGAGCTCGCTGCTCAGGTGAAGGAATTGAAGAACCATGCGGACGCCCTGGAGAAAGACAAGGCCGATCTGGAGACAGAGAAGGCTAAACTGGAGGATATAGTGAAGGAGGTGGCCGGGCTGGCTAAGGATGCAGCGGTCTACCAATTCCAAAACGCTCTTGACCAGGTGCGCGTGCTGAATTCTGACCCGAGCATCAACTTTGACGATCAGATGCTGAAGTCTGAGCACTACGTGGAAGACAATGCGATCGTGCTGCCCGAGGAGACGGACGAGCAAGGTAACATCATTCGGCCACGCTCGGTCCTATTTTGAAGCTCGCCTGCGAGCGGTGTATCTCTTGTAACCTTTTGACTAGCCTTCGGGCATAATAATATTCTTTGCCTGCCTTTGAGCAGTTTGGGCGCTCGGTTCGACCGGGCGTCTCATTTTGTAATGAACAACTTCTCACTTTGCTTATTTTACTTGTTGTGATTTACTTGCTTTATTCGTTCGTATTTTTCTAAGTTTACGATCTTTAGGCCGATCAGGTTAATCGTCGACCAATTCGTGCTTTTTCGAAAGCATTCGTTGTAGACCGCTCGGCGGTCTGTGTTTGTTGGTGGGTCACTGCTCGACCCTTGGGCCAATTCGATGGCGCTTGATTGGGCCAACTCGGTGGCACTCGTGGTAGGCCGTTCGGCGACCTACAATCGTTTACGGGCCATTCGATGGCACTCGCTTGGGCCAGCTCGGTGAAGCTCGATTGGGCCATTTCGATGGCACTCGATTGGGCCATTTCGATGGCGTTCGATCGGACCATTTCGATGGCACTCGATTGGGCCATTTCAATGGCACTCGATTGGGTCATTTCGATGGCGCTCGATTGGGCCATTTCGATAGCGCTCGATCGGGCCATTTCGATGGCCTTCGATTGGGCCAACTCGGTGGCGCTCGATGTAGATCGTTTCGACGACCTACTATTGCTTGTGGGTTATTACTCAACCCTTAGGCCATTTCGATGGCGTATTGAGTTCGTTTGATAACTCCTCGGTCGCTCCTTTGCTACGGGCATGTTGAGCGACCGAACATACATTCTTTGCGAGAAAGTAAAGTACTAAGCAGCTTTCAAAGGTCAGGCCTCAGTAAAAAACCCAATGGGAAAAAGAGCGCCTGCCTGTCTTTCATTCATTGATAAGTCGTTCATTACATTTAAACATAATACTTTCTAAGTTTATCAACGTTCCATGTTCTGGGGATAGTCGCCCCTTCCATGGTCTCCAGCTCGTATGCCCCCTTGCCGGTCTTCTTAACGACCCGGTATGGACCTTCCCAATTAGGTGCTAGCTTTCCCTGACGGGCATTCTTGTTTCCGACATCTGCACATCTCAGAACGAGCTGGCCGATCGAGAAATCTCTTTTTTGAACACGAGCGTTGTACCTAGCTACGACCTTCTGCTTGATCAATTGTTCTCTAAGTGATGCTTGGGTGCGCAATTCTTCGATCAGATCCAACTCTTCTCGTATTGCTTGCTCGTTGTCGGCCGATGCTGGGGGATTCAAAGTTCTCTAGTTCAGCTCGTCCATTTCTATGGGTATGACAGCATCAGTTCCATACACAAGCCTGAAAGGCGACTCCCCGGTCGATGAGTGGGGGGTCGTCCTATATGCCCACAGAACGGATTGCAACTCTTCGACCCAATTCCCCTTTGCTTCGTCAAGTCTTCTTTTTAACCCACGCAGGATGATTCTGTTGGCCGCTTCAGCTTGGCCGTTCGTCTGTGGATGCTCGACCGAAGTGAAACGCTGTTTCACCCCTAAGTCGGCCAACATTTCCCTGAACCTCTTATCTGCGAACTGGGTACCATTGTCTGTTATCAACTGCTGCGGAATTCCAAAACGGGCTAGCACACTTCGGCCGAAGAACTTGCTCACCTTTGCTGATGTGATAGTTGCAAGAGGCTCGGCCTCGATCCACTTTGTGAAATAATCGACTGCCACGATCAATAATTTGAATTGGCCTGGAGCAGGTGGAAACGGGCCTAGCAGATCCATGCCCCACCAGGAAAACGGCCAAGGTGAGGCAAGACTTTGCAATTCTGAGGAAGGTGGCACATGGACGTCGGCATGCACTTGACATTTCTTGCATTTCTGGACTAATTTCTTGGCATCTTCGTCCATGGTCGGCCAGTAATAACCGGCCCTAAGAGCTTTCTTCGCTATGGATCGTGCACCTTGATGGCTCCCACAGACACCCTCGTGGATGTCTCTTAACACATGGTCGGCTTCGGCCGACGACAGGCATCTCAGCAGTGGAGATGAGAATCCTCTTCGATACAACTTTCCTTCTATTACTGAATATTTGGTCGCCCTTAACCTGACCAATTTCGCCTGCTTTTGGTCGCTTGGCTCTTCTCCTTGAACAATGTATCGTAGAATGGGGGCGATCCAATCATTATCTTGGTCAACCCAAAGAACGGCCAAAGATGGGCTTGGCTTGGTCGATACGCTCGGCCGATTTAAAGTATCCTGGATCAAACTTCTGTGATTTCCAGGGGTTTTGGTGCTTGCTAACTTTGAGAGGATGTCTGCTCAAACATTCTCAGTTCTCGGCACATGCCTTACCTCCGCTCGGTCAAACTGCTGGAGAAGCTCCCTTACTCTAGCCAAATAGCTTTTGAGCACGTCGTCTTTAGCATCGTACAGTTCTTTAATTTGTGAGACGACCAGCAAGGAATCTGAATGCAGTTCCACACGTTCAAGTTGAAATCTCTGGCGAGCTGCAGCCCGGCTATGCATGCCTCGTACTCGGCCTGGTTGTTCGACGTGTGGAAAGCAAAAGTTAAGGATACTTCCACAGCAAGGCCTTCTGAATTTTCCAAGATCAGGCCCGCTCCACTACCTTTACTGTTAGACGAGCCATCCACATGCAGAGTCCAGGTCGTAACCGGTCGATCATCTGGAATCGGAGTCATTTCGGCTATGAAGTCGGCCAACACTTGTGCTTTAGCGGCCGATCTGGATTCAAACTTAAAACCGAACTCGCTGAGTTCCACTGCCCACTTTATCATTCTTCCCGCCAGGTCTGGCCGATGAAGGACTTGCCTTATTGGTTGATCAGTTCTCACCACGACCTGGTGGGCTACGAAATAGGGCCTCAATCTTCGGGCGGCCACCAAGAGTGCAAGAGCTAACTTTTCTATCTTCTGATATCTCTGCTCGGGCCCTTGCAGTACCTTGCTGATGAAGTAGACCGGGCTCTGTTTCAGGTCGTTCTCACTGACTAAAACAGCACTCAAGACTTCTTCCGTTATTGCTAAATATAGATACAGGGTTTCCCCTGGCGACGGCTTAGTCATGATCGGTGGGTTGGTCAGGGCTTCTTTCAGTTCGTCCAATGCTCGCTGGCACTGGTCGGTCCACTCAAATTCGGCATCCTTCTTTAAGAGTCTAAATAGAGGAAGTGACTTACATGCCGCCTTAGGTATGAATCTTGACAAGGCAGCAACCATGCCATTTAGTTGTTGAATCTCTTTTTTGGTTGTGGGCGGCCTTATGTCGGCTACCGCCCTACACTTATCGGGATTGGCTTCGATGCCCCTTTCTGTTAGGTGAAAGCCCAAAAACTTGTCGGCCCTCACACCAAATGTGCACTTCTCTGGATTCAATCTTAGTTAGTTCCTTCTGGCTTCATCAAATACCTCTCTTAGATCGCTTAAGTGGTCTTGGTCGGTCGTACTTTTAATGATCATATCATCTAAGTATACTTCAGCTACTCGGCCAATCTGTTTCTTGAAGACCTTACTCATCATGCGCTGGTATGTCGCCCCAGCGTTCTTCAGGCCGAAAGGCATTACCTTATATTGAAAATTGCCACGATCCGTCATGAAGGTAGTCTTGTGGCGATCGGGAGGATACATTGTAATCTGATTATAGTCCGAGTAGGCATCCAGAAAAGATAATAGTTTATAGCCCGAGGCACCATCGACCAGCTTGTCAATGTTGGGCACAGGAAAGGCATCCTTCGGGCATGCCTTGTTTAGGTCGGTGTAGTCCACACACATACGCCACTTGCCATTCTTTTTCTTAACCAGACGACATTGGATAACCGGTCGTGTACTTAATCTTCTTCGAAGTTCGCGCTTCACTAGGTCCTCAGCGACCTTTCTTTGCCGCACTTGAGACTTTTCTTCACTTTGAGTTCGCTTCTGCAGGCGTAGGCTTAGCTCCTTCGTCGGCCGATCGAAGGCGATGGCATGCAATCTCTATGGGAATACGGCATATCGATGCCCGCCATGCAAATAGGTCGGCGTAGTCCCCAGGCATTCCATGAGGTCTTGTTTAACTTGCTCGGTAGGTCACTACCTAGCTTCACTGTCTTTGCTGGGTCGTCACCCAACTGAACGTCTGTCAGTTCTCCATGAGGCTCTGGCCTTTTCAACCTGTTCTTTAGCTCACGGGCTAAGTCGTCATCATTGTCCTCGAGTGGTCGCTATATCCGGATCATAACGGCGTCGGATCGGCGAGATTAACAGTGGCCTTCATCGATACTTTTAGCGCTTGGACCAAGGTCTAGCTCATCACAAATATCTTGATATAGGTAGTGGCTTTGTTTGGCCGCCTCTAAGTCGGCCGCCAGAGTAACTACCTGGTCGTCTTTGCTATAAAATTTCATCTTTAGATGCACAGTGGAAGCAACGGCCTCCAGTTTACCCAAGGTCGGCCTACCAATGATACACGGGTAGCAAGATTTTATAGGAAGTACAAGGAACGTCGTCCGTACCGTCCTATACAAGGTGCTTTCTGCAGTGTCGTCACCAAATGTGACCAAGAGTTCAATTGTCCCCAAGGGGTAAGTGGTCGCTCCGTTGAAGCCCGTTAGCGGAGTAGGATCGGCCTGCGGGATTATTTCACTTCGATCCACCTTCAGCTTGTCAATCAACTCCTCAAACATAATGTCGGTCGAGCTTCCTTGGTCGACCAAAATTCTTCGAACCTCCGTGTTGGCCATAACTGCTGATATTACCAGCGGGCGTAAATCGCTTGGCTCGCCATCGAGCAGGTCTTCATCCCCAAAAGAAATGGGCGGTCTATTCGAGATCGACCGTTCTGCTGAAGTCGTTCCAACCATTAGGATTTCATCCCACTTTCTTTTTGTGGCTTTGTCGATCCAGCGGGTTCCCACCATGAATTACCATAGCAACGTTGCGGCCTCTTGATTGCCGAGTGTCTCGATCTTCTTCAGATCCGTCTTTATCTTGGGCGGTCGTTGTAACCATGGCGCCCTTTCCTCTGTTCTGGGCAGGTCCTCCTGTCTTTTCCTGAGGTCGCTCGCTTTCTTCAGACCTCACATACTTACTCAACTTCCCTTTCTGGATAAGGTCTTCGATGTCATCCTTTAGGGCCATGCAGTCGTTGGTGTTGTAACGCCCCGGGCCCACTCTCATGGCCCGTGCGCTACCTCAAAGAACTTCTCTACCTCATGTAGAGTTTTTGCCTTAGTGGGAATCGAACCTCGTACCTCTTGTACATTTCCAACGCATTTCACCACCAATTGAGCTACTAGCTCAATTGGTAGTGGGAATGCGTTGGAAATGCACAAGAGAAACGAGGTTCGATTCTCACACTTAAGGCAAAAACTCTACATGAGGTAGAGAAGTTCTTCGAGGTAGCGCACGCCATGAGAGTGGGCCCGGCGCCATAATAAAAAAGGCGCTTTATCATTAACGCCGGCCCATTTCTCGTGGCGTGCGCTACCTCAAAGAACTTCTGCCTCATGTAGAGTTTTTGCCTTAGTGGGAATCGGACCTCGTACCTCTTGTACATTTCCAACGCATTTCACTACCAATTGAGCTAGTAGCTCAATTGGTAGTGGGAATGCGTGGAAATGTACAAGAGGTACGAGGTTCGATTCACGAAGGCAAAAACTCTACGTGAAGGCAGGTTCTTTCGAGGTAGCGCACGGCCACGAGAGTGGGCCCGGCGCTACATGTGTCATGCCCCTTGCTCTTATGATAACGGCAAGATCTCTTGGTCTATGTGTGCCCCTTCGAGCACAAGAGGGTCGGTCGCTTCACACCCACAAACTCGTTATTCGCACTCCATGTAGATGCAATGCGATGGGCGTGTTCAAACGAGCACGATGCTCGTGATTTCTTCTCTCTATAGTCCGGCCTATTGTCTCGGCGGCCTTGCGCCCCTTGGCGATCTATTCTCGATCTTCTTTAGGACGCCACGCGCGGGCGCCTTTTTCTGCGCCGGGGTTTCTTCGTAGGCCATATGATCATTGGCCCGCCTTAGGAACATGCTGAGGTCCTGATAGTGATTCAAGGTGAATTCCTCTGCGAACCTATGGTCTGGTCGAATACCACGCTTGAGGTACTTCAGCTTGTCCTTATCAGATAAGTCGCGAATATTCTCCGCCTCAGTGTTGAATCGGTCGATGTACTGCATTAGCGTTTCATTATCTCCTTGGACGACTGTGTCCAAGTGCTCCTCGTACCGATACTGGCAGCGGTTGGCTGTGTAGTGGGCTAAGAAAATTCTGATTAGGCCCTCCCATGAAGAGATGGTGTTGGGTCGCAGTGATTCCCACCATTCTAATGCTCGGCCGTCCAACGACTGAGGGAAAAGCCGGCATTTCATGGTCGATCCCAACTCTCTATAGCTGCAATAGTTGTTGAAATATCAGATATGCTTATCTGGATCCCCACGGCCATCAAATTTGTTCAGATTGGGCGGCTTTCTCAAGTCTCTTGGAATTCGATAGCACCTGATCTCTCTTGTAAAGGGTCCATGGCCGTTCGGGATGTCAGTCGGCCCAAAGGGATGCATGGTGAGGCACGCCTCGTTGCCCGTCATTCCGTATAATCCTGCAGGTTGGCCGAAAGGTGGCAGTTGAGGAGGGTGCCTTCTAGGACGCTCGCTGTTACCCCTTCTTGGTCGCTGCGAGACGTCTCTAATTCCTCCATCTTGATAATCTTGAAACTCTTCGTGCGAATCCCAGGATCTACTTCTCGACCGCCGTGAACCGGACGACTCATAGGAGGAGTATCTGGTGGGCGAGCGGCCGAATTCAGGACGGTAGCTAGAATCTTCATATTCATTATCATAACACTACAAGAATAAGCTTGCATTGCCACCAAACTTTGCCACGGAAGACTGGTCGTCGCAAATTTGCCACGGATTTGCGACGAAAAGGCATTTCTGGAGAAGGCGCTCAAAATCCCGCTCAAGTTTGCCACGGGAAATGATAATGGTCGCTAATTTGCCACGGAAATTATGTCGGTCGCTAATTTGCCACGGACATTTGGTCGCAAGCCCGTGGCAAATGTTAAATCCCAAATTAAAACCCACGAACAATACGCATACCTCACTCTCCCACCCACGACCTCCTCCTCCTCCGTTCTCCTTTCTCTCGCGACGCACGCGCGCTCGATCGCTCACCTTCGTCCTCTTCCTTTCTCTCCTTTCTCCGACCTCCTCCTCCGTTCTCCTCCTTCGTCCTCTTCAGCCACGCACGCCTTCCTCTCTCGCGAATCAAACCCATAGCTTCCTTACTCTTCATCTTCTTCCTCTTAGCTTTCTTCTTCATCTTCAACAACAAATGAAAACCCACACGATTCTACCACGAAACCTTCGATTCTCCTTCTTCCTTTCCCGCTTCCTTCCTTTCTTTCTTGAACTGGGAATCGAAGCGAACTGGGAACCCACGCGAATCGAGCTTAACTGGGAACCCACGCGACCCAAAGCTTAACTGGGAACCCACGCGAATCTGCTAGCACTTAACTTACGGATCTCTTGATTTTGGGTAAATTTCTCTTCAAATTCCTAAGTGTTATATATTTTTATTACTTCAAGCAATTTGTTGAACTCATCGATTATTCAAAGAGTTCAAAGTTGTTGTGTATATTTCAAGTCCGTGAATTGTATACTTGATTATTGCGATTGTGAGACCTTGGTCCATTTCGGCGTTCAATTTTGAATGGTTTTCTTGAAGCTTATTCTTTTGGTTATTTACATTGCATATTTGCATCACACAACTAATAGAAATATTAACACATCACACAACTAATTAGATTGCCGTATTTTTTGTATTTTCATATATGTAAATTTTTGTCTTTTACACATATATAAGATACACAAATGTTCATGACTCCATGATGGTTTAATCTATAGAAATTAAAAGAGGATGCCCCGCTTATGTGCAATGTTTATAGAACTTAATTATTCATTATTATGTTTCTTTGTTATTATCGAGTTGTGTTGGAAGTAGTGGGCAATCGAATGACGTGTATCTTGTTTTTGAGCATGAAACCATGAGTCTTCATAAACTCATCTACAATCCATTGATGGTGAGCTTTGTAATCCCGCAAAAAGTAAGTGATGTTTTGGGAACTATTGTTTCCATCTACTTCAAAGATAATTGGGTTTATTAAACCTTAATTTTAAGGAGTTGCTTGAACTTTGCCATTTCATTATACCAAATAACTTTGCCACTTCACTCTAACCTATTGCGGAACTATTTGCATCAAATTATTTCGGAGTTGAATAATGTCATTCATCGAAAGTTGTTCACAGAGACTTGAGACCTCACAACATTCTCGACTCAAGCACTCCCAATGGCCATGAAGTGAAGCTAAGTGGCTTTGCTGCATCTAGAACATTCGAATCTCCTCTTTCATCATACTCTGGCAATGTATGCAACTTTCTTTCAATAAATTTTCTTTAGATTGTGTTGTTTACTGACTTTTATTTATTTACTATTTTCAGTTGGGTAGTAGACCTTGTTATACAGAGCCTGAACTTTTGTTAGGCTCCACCAACTACTCAACCGCAGATTGATATTTGGTCGTGGGTTGTATGTTTTCTTTGAGATGGTTAAACTCAAGCCTCTTTTCAATGGTGAACATCAAGCCACTATATTGGCTCAGATGTTTAGGTAATTTTTACAAAAAAATTGCAACAATTCGTATGATTTCTCTACGCGTATGATACAAACTTAATTTATCAATTGAACATTTTATATGCAAAGCTTGCTTGGTACCCCAACAGAAGAAACATGGCCTGGACTGTCTAAAATATGCAACTTTGTGGAAGTGCTCGACCCTTCAATGAAGCCCAAGGTATTTGAGTTTATGTGGTTTTTTCTTGTTTCAGTTTACTCCTTAAAGTATATCTTTCCTCCTGTATTAGTTCTTGAATCTTTAAAACCTATTAAATATGCATTAAAGTTTATTTTCATGTATCAATTTTGTCTTTAAAATTTCTTGCATAAGGACAAAAGTGATAGACGAGTATAAATTTTTTGTTTGAAATTTTGGGTAAGCTAATAATCCTTGTATCATAACTATTGGATTTTGTAGAACCTAGAGGGAGAGTTCCCTACGCTCGAACCTGCTGGTGTTGATCTTCTTTCGGTAAGTTATTTTCGCAACTGCATATTCATATGCCTATAAGTATTTCATATATTACATGAATATCTATAAACTACAATTAAAATACTAAGATTGGTTAAGAAAACTCAGCTCATATAATTAGCTATTAGAGTATCAATACATGAGGATGGAATTAAAAAAGGTGTGTGGTCCAGGCAGTAGGGAGGTAAGTGTGCTACTGTGCGTAGCTTTGGAATTTTTATCCTCTTCAATTATGTGTATTGTTATTACAACAATTGGGCAAACTATGCTCTAGATAAAGTTGGGTTATTTGTGGCTACAGTTTGAGTGAGAGAATACGTTTATAGTTTTTTAACCTACATACTAGGTAACTTACATATCTTTGCTCTTAGACTACATCTTCGTTTTTTATTAGGCACCTATGCCAAACTATTTAGTTATTTGGTTCTGCAGTCCAATATGTTTTGTTCAGATTCTCTTTAAGTCTTTGGTTTATCAGTATTTAGTGCCATAATTTTTGTTGGGTCTTTTTTAGCAAATACCATTCATTAGGGAAATAGTTTTTACATTGAATTGAAATCAACTATACCCTGCGCATGTGATCTTGATATTGATTTATGTTTCAGCTTTGGGGATTACAGATTTGCAAAGTTTTGTGTGGTTAATGGTTGAAAAGTTTATAGGCACCTAGTCTACATTTGGGATTTGAGACTTCTTCCTATGGCCAGAGCTTATGATGCCATCTCCTTGTATGATAACATTTTCAACTTGCTTTGCTTGCATAAAGAAACGTAGAAAGGAATGAAGTAAGTTGCTTCATGGGGATTAGATTGTAGTTACCCTAATCCACAAAATTTGAATTCAAAGTTTTGAGGTTCAACTCGGGAAGGAGTTTTCTTTTCTCTTAGGGTGCATTTTTTCCGAATTTATGTTCTTTGAGTATGTTTCTCTCTTAGTCTATAATCTATATTTAGTCCGGATATACGGTTATTATCTGTCCTCGAAGTCATGATTGTGGCAATGTTTTATTTCTTTTTATTTCTTATTCCCGATCTTATTTGTACTTATTTTTGGCGGAGTAAAGCGATGTGCGGAAATGTCAAGAAAGCTACGATTCTTCAAGGATCAAATCAACAAAGCTGGTCTAATGTCGTCTTTCTCGCATCAGATTGCAACAGACATTGATTTGGAAGATTTAGAGGTCTTTCTCTATTTTTATTTTCTCCCATCATGTATGATTGTTGTCTAACAGTTGCTTGATCAAGTTATATGTCATCCGCTTCCAAAAATGATGTGATGTCAGTAACTTAAGTTGTTGGTCATTACTCGCCAGCTTTTCGATTCGCCTAAGGATTTTCACTCTTGAATCGACACTTTTGTTTTCTTTGGGTTTCTCTTATACCGGATACAACTTTCTCGAGCATGAACACGAGCCGATTGAAATGAACTCTAATAGCGACAAACTCCTATGATCATATAATGAGCTCTTGGAATTCAAGATTGTATTACTGGAAGGTATTTCTTTTTCTTGGTTATTTTGTTGTGAGCATATTCTCAAGTTAATTTGAAGTAATCAAGGTGTCTATATCTTCTCTGTAATTTTGGTTACATTAGTGTTTTTCATTTTAAGTTCGATTAACAACAATGAATGGTTTTTCGGATGAGATTTTTGCATTAGGTATTGATTTCCTTTTGTATTCTTTTATATTAGGCCACATACCAAAATGGTACTTTTCTTGACTCATGAATGCGATCCCGCTTCTTCTAATGAATAAAATGCTTCCTCTATACTTTTCTGCCTTATACTTGTGGTATAATGTGGTGATTAAATTTCGTGCATGTGGTTTTCTTATTTCAAATCATGGCCGTCTTTGTTTCACACGAGAGAGAACTACAAGAGAATGTATACTCAAATGATGATTATGTTGAGAGAGCATCTTTGCTTGAACAGTTCCTTGAAACATCTTTTATAATCCTTGATAGGTTTTATCCACTAGGTGTCTGTGAATCTTGTACCAAATTGTTTATTTTACAGAAATGAGGCCTCAACAACCAAATACGTGCGGTTTAAGATTTATCGGTGGGATAATTTGTAAATCCAAGGTTCTTAGGTTTGAAAGGATGCTATTCGCGCCACAAGAATACTTCAATGTGATGGAGTAATTCTTTGGAGTGTTTTGAAGTGCATTTTTTCTGGAAGTTAGAGAATTGGGTTGAAATATGATATACCTTTGTTAATAGATTGATGAATGTCTGGCTAGTGTATGTAGAATTGTATAATTTTAATTTGTGGTGGCACCCTTAACTTGCAAGTGCTATAAACAACTTTCTGATTAGTGTATATATTCTATACCTCTATCGTGTAGACCTTATCTTTTGAGTTGATTAATTTTCAAGGAGTTGAAACTATATTTTTAAGTTATTGATAAAGTAGTTCACACGAAGTTTCTTGCTTGTCTCTGATGAAGTTGACAAATAGAATAGTCTTATGGGGTATTTTAAGTATTTGACTAATTGAATGAGTGAAGAAGGATAACAAAGCTTTGTATATTGGGGATGAAGAGATAAAAGTTTCAATTTTAAACTGATCAGTAATTAAAACTGTGATGAATGAGCCTTTGCAAGTTGGAGTAGTAGGAAACTACTGCTCCATTTATTTTTTTAATTTTTTTAAAAATTTGCGACGGATTTGCCACGGACTTTGCGATGAAATTTGCCACGGAGTTTGCGATTTAAAATTTGCCACGGATTTGCGACGGAAAAATTTGCCACGCAGATTTGCGGCGGACAAATTTGCCACGGATTTATGACGGAAACATTTGCCACGGAAATTCCGTGGCAAACGATTTGCGACGAGCGTTTTTGCCACCAATTTTTGTCTGTGGCAAATGTTATTTTGCCACGGAAATTTGTACATTTGCCACGGAAATGTCCGTGGCAAATCAGCGATTTTCTTGTAGTGTAAGAGTGGGAACGGCGTCTGCGCGACGTTCTCGCCGAAGCGACACTGCGCGCCACGATTCGTCGTCTTGGGGATCGGTGAGAAGTACTTCCCCGGCGAGTGATGCTCCTTCGAGAAGGTGATCGGTGTCTACGTACTGGACGACCTAGAGCTGAAGGTTCTCCGTCTTCCGCACGCTGGCGGCCCAGAATCGACCCTCTTTCATAACGGGATATCAACTCGTCCCTATCTGCGATGAGCTGGTTCTTGTTCTCGCAGTAACACAGAGAACGACACGAGTGATGTGCTCGGGCAAAGGTTTCACAATCCTCGCCTCGATCGCCTCGGCAGGTAGGCCGTTGAGGAGCGGGCGGTTGCACTCGCCAGGATCGGGCCCGCGACCGCCATGCACTGAGGGCTCTTGGCGAGGATTTCCTTGAGATTCATGAACGGTAACGGCCACGCCCTCTGAGGTCTGTTGCTGAGGATGATGTTTCCCGGAGGGGTTCAGTCGAGATGAGGCCCGCGTTTGGGGCCGGTCGCGTGGAGCCATAGTCGAAGTAGGATAGCGCTCGGGCCTCCCACTGTGGTCGCCAATTGATCGTACCTTAGACCAATGAAGTGTTGTAGTTGTTTGCTGGATTGGCCGGTCGTTGAGTGAGGGAAATGACCGGTCTTGGCTGCACGCTGAGCACCTCGGGTGGTACCTGCAATGACACTCTGACGCTCAAGTCAGGACTGGTCGCTCGGGCAAGGTATCACAAGGTATAGATAACGTACTTGATGCCATATGCGAATGGCGTATATATACTGCTGGTTGCCGACCGTTTTGCGAAGATTTCGGCCGGCTAGCGCAAAGTGCGCTCCAAGCAACCGAGCTTGGGCGATTCTGCTGATATGGGCCGCCCAATGCTAGTAAAACCCCATGATTCTGGCGATACCACGCCCGGAACAAAATTCCTCTTAGATCAAATGTTATTTTCACAAAGGAAGGTGAAAAATAAGATAAACTAGAGTAAAGCCCGTGCGTTGCACGGGTTTATTTAAAATATTTTTTGTGAATTATTATAATTATAATTATAATATTATTTATTTTTATTATTTTGTGTATTGTTTATGATTGTTTGTAAACAATTTTTTGAATGTTGTTTAATTTAGGAGTGGCTAGACAGGCAACCAAACGATGAGGGGCAGGCAGATAAAAGGACTAAATAAAGTAAGATTAACCAGAATATACGTTGCTTACGGCACGGCAGAGCCAGTTCTTGAGTTAACTCAGATAAGCTACCTTTTAAAAACACTAGTCAAATTGACAAAAAAACATACAAATGAACCCCACATCTTCCATATTTGTATGGGTCCCACGACTATTTGCCACTTTTTCTTCCCTTATGCTGATTTTCATTACATAGCAAATATGTTGTTACAAACATGAGGAGTATTATTGTCAAAAAAACATGAGGAGTCTAAATTTATTATTATAGTTGTCTTAATATGTTCTTAGGAATATGGAGAATGATTATTCATTGTTATTAATATTTTTTTGTTACAAACAATTTAGGCGAGTTAGGCTCATTATAATCAATATAATATAATTGATTCTTTTATTAGTTTTTTTGTTTATTTTGATGATTTATTAGTTTTTTATTTATCAATATCTTTTCGATTTGTTTGAAAAGGATAAAGTGCATTTGTCATATAAAAAACAAGAGGATAAAGTGCATTATGAAACTATAACGGGACAAACATGATAATATATCGGAGAATTATTAGACATTAGTGGCAATTGTTTTTTATTCAACACATATGCCAACAAAGGCACAATCAATACAATTTGGATTTTTTTTTTTTGGTAAATAATACCATTTGAATGTTTATTGATTAATTTTTTCACTGAAATATTTAGTAATTGAAAAACTGAGTGAAATTAAAATTTTATGGTCAGCTATTTTTATTTTTTTTCCTTTTGGATTTTTAACAATAGTTTAACACTACTTACTTTTGGTGATCGTTTTTTGAAACTTAATCTAAGTTGCATTTTGTTCATTAGGTTGATCTTAAGTTTTTTTTGTTTTTATTTTTATTTTTACAAAAGGTTTACCGTTGACCCTATTTTATATTCAAGTGACTTCTAATCCACCTTTAATAAAAAAGAGAGATACATTGTTTTAAATACACTTATTTTTTCAAATGAGTAGCAATATTTTAATATATATATATATATAAATAATATTTTTTATAAGATATATTTCTTCTTGATTTACAACTCCATGAGGATATATCAATTCTAATATTGTAAAAAGAACCAATTTAATTTGGGGTAATTAAGCAGGGCATGTTAATCTTTAATAGGAGTTCATATTTTAAATAGCGGGAAAAGATATCACTATTCTTTAATATTTTCATTATTTTAAAAACAAAAATAATTGGCAACCCATTAATAAAATATTATATTAGAATTGCATTGTAACCAATAAAAATATATTAGGAGTGCACTAAACGATCTTTTAAGAATATCTCTTCTAATATTCAGTTATATAATATGGGGTAATCGGAAAGGCATCTTACTTTTAATTATAGTTTATGTGCTTATCCAAAAAAATAGTAGTTTATGTTTTAATAGTGGGGAAGTTTTTTTTTTGATACAAAAATAGTGGGGAAGTTAACTTAATCCTAAATTAAAACCAACTATAAATTTTAATTTTACATTTTAAATAGAACTATTTTTTGGCCCACCCAAGTTTTTTAGTCAAGCTGCGCACTAACCACTGTGGCATATAAAACCAAGCAAATGATGAGAAGAATGCAAGGGGACTTTGAAGCTGATTTTGTGATGGAAAAAAGTTGTAATATGTATATATTTATTAAAATTAGAAAGTTGAATCTAAAATTTATTGTAATGACTCTTTAATATATAATTAATAGGCTTAAAACGTATTTAAAAATGCTACATAAACGTTTTTTTAACGTCCATCTAACAGAATGACTAAAATCAAAAAAGTTGATTTTGCAAGGGGTTTTTAAAAAAAAAATTGCAAGGGGTAAAAGCAAAACACCCCCTATTTGCAGGGGGTAAAAACGTATTTAAGCCTATATAATAATATTTTCTTTAAAAGGTACTATTCAACTGAACATGAATATGGAAAGTCATTCCATATTAAAGTTAAAGTAAGTAATGTCTATTTTTATAATAACTTATTTTAAATTTTACAATTGGAACTTGAAGTTTTCACTAATTAAAAAGGTAGTTGTCACCTCAGCAGCTTAACAAAATCACTTGTTAAATACAAATAAACAAAACAAAAGAATACAATATATCTTGAAGTCCATGTAAACATTATTACAAAAAGATAAATTTGTAAATTACACAAACACACATGTTTCTTGAATAGCTAGAATCTTCAAAAGCCAATCAATGGAACTACATTTGTCCAAACTCACACCAAAACCTACAACCTAAAGAACATTTGTAACTCACAGGAAAAACCTATAAAAGTCTATAATTTAATTATCTGCAATAGAAATGAGAAACATTTGATAAAGAACAATATACAACAGTCACATATTGAAGAAGATCAATCCTCCAACAAATTTAATCACTTACAATTAACTCTTCATGAGAAGCATCACACAAAATCCAACAATCACAAATTAAGAATAACCCACCCACACTACAACAGATCTAGTAGATGGGCAGCGTTTTTTTTCAACAATGGGCAGCGTTTTTGAGCGGCACTGCTTGAAGGTGGCGGCTATTCACTCCAACAATGGGTAGCGTTTCCTAAAAACGCCACCCATTGCAAAACACGCCCTCCCAAATACTTAGCGCTTTTTAAAAAGCGCTGAATATATCCAAAGCGTCCTCCCAAATACTTAGCGCTTTTAAAAAGCGCTGAATATATCCTAAGCGTCCTCTCGGATACTTAGCGCTTTTTAAAAAGCTACTGAATATTACCCTATACGCAGCGCTTCATTAAAAGCGCTGAATATTGCCTATTTGTGTTACTAAATACCCAGTAGCTTTATTAAAAGCGTACTGAGTATTGCCTATTTGTGTTACTAAATACCCAGTAGCTTTATTAAAAAGCTGAGTATTGCCTAAATTTTTTTTTTATTTTTTTTTGTTTTGTGTGTTTTCCTTTTTATATTTACAAATTACCTGCATGTACCAATCCAATCCAATACATAATGTAATCAATTTGCTAAGAGGAACACAAATTACATAAGAGGAACCAAAACAAAATAGCTAAGAAGTTTCATTATCTAATTCATATGTATCCAAAACAAGCTATCAAGTTACAATATTATGAACCAAAAACTAGCTAAGCTAACTTATATGTATCCAAATGAAACTTTAAAAAAACGGGAGAGATGATCGCACCATTCTCCCCTAATCTCAAAGAACTGGTCAACAGAGTATGTGTTGCTTTGACAATCGCTAAAATACTGAAATTATATAAATAAATAAAATTAGAATTGAAATGGTTAAATATTGGAAAGAACCACTATTAAATCGAAATCATATAAAAATATATTAGAAGTAGATACCTTCTTTGAGGGATAGTCGTTTTCTTTCGGGTAATTATATCCTTCATATATTGCATGACGTAATACCCACAATCAATGTTATTCAATTGTTTAGGACACTACAAAACATAATTAGATTAGTTAATTGTTAGATTGAGTTGAATATAGTTTTTGACAAAATAATGTAATGTATAAGTTAGAAACTTACAACTATTGGTAACCATCGATAGTTAATTTATTCACTCCCCAATATGTCCTTAAACCATTGAATAGAATGTCATATAACTATATTAATAACAATATATACATATATAAGTAAAAGTAAGAAATGCAGAATGACACAAAATAAACACACTGTTAAAAAGCTCCACAAACTCCATGTGGTTTTACGTAATGATTTTGAAGTGAGTCAAGGTAATACACGGTTTTTTTACTAGGATTAATTGCATACAAAACCCAATGTCTCCTACAAAAAAATTTAGGAATAAGTAATTGACGACTATTAAAAAAATGCATGTTATATAAGAAATAATGAGTAAAAATTCTTACCCTAGATTAACAGGTGCTAGAAGTAAGACATCATCATCACTTCTATTTTGAGCTTCCTTGAAGCGGTCATTGACATAATCAAGAACAAAGAAACTGGTTTTGTTCCACAAGTGATTGATAATTTCGCAGTGGGATTCACTTGATGAAAGGTTGTACTTTAGGACACAAGAACAAATATCTATGTGTCTGCATTGGAAGGGACCACAATGTCCTCGCATACAAGTACCTACATTTAGATATATAAATATATATATATATATATAAATTAAATTAACGATATAATAAAATTAAATCGACAATGTCAAATAATAAATTACATAGTACCCGACATATATATTCATAGCCATACAGGTTGCCTCATCCGCATCACATACAAAGACGGATATCCTCACGTCCGACTATATGAGGCAAGTCGGCTCCAAAAATTTCTTCCTCAAAATTTATGGTAAGCAATTTGTCTTTCATGATGTATTTCAGACGCTGCGTCGGCCTCACCAATCTTCATATAAGCTTCAATGGAAGAGGAAGAGGCGGGGTGAGACACAATTGGAGAAGGGTGGGATGAGTCACTTGGCGAGAAGAGAGAGGGTCGATCGGTCACTTTTGGAGGAGAGGCGGTGTGAAACTTCTACATAAGGGTGGGTGAGACACTTTTGTAGAAGGGGTGGATCGAGACACTTTCTTGCCAATAGATGTTTCCTTGCCAAAGACTTTTCAAAGGAGATCTTTTCTTCTTGGTAGACACTTTCTTAGATTTTTCATTTTTGGCGCATCTATGTTTAAACAAAAATAATTACTTAGTTAGCACAAATTATATGACAAAAACTATAATTAGTTAGTTACAAATATATTGTCACTTACAACGACAAGGGCGGATGGCCATGCCACAAAGGTACCAAGCTGCTTGACACCGCCAAGATATCAATACCGTCAATCGGAGCAGGCAATGGTGCATCCTCCCTAAATGGTACCGCAACTCGACTCTAACATGATTTGGAGGTAGGGGTACATTGTGCATCAAGGGACCCAATTGTTACATGTGTAGCCAATTGCAACCATTTCATGTGGGTTTGAGATATACAATTCACACTCACACTCATTGTTGTCCTAAATCAATTATAAACCACAAAATAATAAAGACATTATTTGATGTTATATATATATATATATATATATATATATATATATATATATATATATATATATATGTACAATAAATCAATTATAAACCACAAAATAATAAAAACAATTAATACCTTAGTTGTGGCATGGTGCATTTATCTCGTACCTTGCTATGTGTGTAGTGAGGGTTGGTCTTTGGTGGCATAACATGGCCATAAAGTGATCGTGATATCATTAAGTTGAGCTTGCAAACTTTCATACAATGCCATCATCTTTCTCGGTGGTGGACAGTCATGATTCTCATCATAGACTTTCTGTTTTGGTCCAAAGTACTCGGTTGGTGCTACTCCAAATCCAACACCCTCATGCGACCCGAGTATTCTTCTTTACCTAAGGCACGTGTAAGGATTTCTTTTTCAGAGCAATCGGTGAGCTCTCCTGTGACATCGATCGTGATATGGCTTCCCGATTCACAAAACAAAAGTATAATACATTATAAAAATCATAAAAGTTACAATTAAAATCGGTGAGCTTGAATTTAGGAAATACTTACAATTCTTTCCGACACCTCCTTAGTTTTAGGATCAACAATCTCCTTTTCTTTGTTTAGTCGAGCCTCTACCCACAAAACATGTCGCTCAACACCTTCTTTAGTAGGATCTTTCCCACTCTCCACCAACTATATTTAAATTTACCAAATATTAAGAAACTATTTATAAAAAGTTTCATGAAACTAAAAATCAAGCTTATTGTGCCTTACCAATCTCTCTTCAATATGTTGATATGGAGTAGCACCGCCTCTATAAGGATACTCACAGCCAGAAGCACACTTTCGATTCACCTCACTTGCTTTCTATTAAGAGAGATAAGTATACATTAATGTATAATAGATAATTGT
The DNA here is from genome assembly GCA_020916435.1 of Oxytropis ochrocephala. Classification (NCBI taxonomy): domain Eukaryota; kingdom Viridiplantae; phylum Streptophyta; class Magnoliopsida; order Fabales; family Fabaceae; genus Oxytropis; species Oxytropis ochrocephala. Next base: position 48,905,725 of record CM037091.1, on the reverse strand, counting down.
CAAATATAAAAATATGTTATAACTTAATAGATAGTAGCACTAACCAAGAATTTTGGATCTTCAGTGCGTCTCCTAACAAATGTCTGCCAATCCTCCTCTGAAATAAACCCACTATATATTGGTGGAGGATTCCAATTGATGTTTCCATTATCATCTTTAAGCCAATTTTTTGTTAATGTCGTTCTGAAATTTTTATGACACTTTCCGGCTTCCTTCATTATCCAGTCCTTTTTAGAATCATCCACATCAAAATATTTCTGCTTATGCACATTAAATGAAAATCATATAAATAAATTTATATATATATATATGGGACTACAAAATTACTAAATAAGATTACCAAAAAGATCTAAAATTATATACCTGTATTGTTACCCACAACTCATGTTTTTGTTTCTCCAAAACGGGATTCTTTGTGCTCACCCAAGTAGTGATTGTTATTGGTATCATTTGTTTTACCTTACTACCAAGGAAAGTAATCAAATGAGTGCTGTTTTCTCCAATTGGCAGACCCTTAACATTCCATTGGACCTGCATTATGTAAATAGTAAATTAGATCACAAACAATTAAAACTTAGTATTGAATGAAGTTAATTAGCAATTAATTAGTATCTTACACTTAATTTTTCTTTTCCTTTACTTAACCGGTTGATGATATCCTTTTTAACTGTCATTCCACGAGGAGCACGCTTCCTGATATAGTTTGTAACATCATGATCACTGCCCTCACCGGTGTCATGCCCACTATCACTATGATCTGCCATCTTACCTGCAATAAAACATAATCATTGTTTGTTATATTTATCCATTTAAAAAAACATCCAACAAAAAAATAAATAATCAGTCAAAGAAGATGAAAATAAGATCCATGTCTATAAAATAACATCTATGTCGGTTACCTTTTCCTTTTTTTCGATACAATTTTTTTTGCAATTCGCTCCTTGGTACTTTGTTTTTGATTGAATCGTAATTCCATCAGTATGATCCTTTCTAACATACACAACATCCTCTCTATAAGTACTTTCCTCTTCTAGTGATGTCCCCAAGAAAGGGTCGTCCTCGATACCATCATCATTGGTTTCTTGATCATAAATGTAATTCACTAATTTTTTTTGTGTCAGTAAAACAATAGACCAATTGATATCAATCGGATCAGTGACATAAAACACTTGTTGAGCTTGGGATGCCAAAATAAAAGGCTCATCTTTATATCCCAACTTCTTGAAATTCACCCGCATGAACCCCGACTCATCAATCAGAAACCATTATTATTGTCAACCCACTTACATTGGAACACGGACTCTCGAAACATGGTGTAATCCAACTCCCATATTTGTTCAATGACCCCGAAGTATGACATATTCGCAGATACGGGATTTACGTCTTTGGCACTTGATGTATGCATAGCTTGAGCAACAAGAGTCACCCCACTATTTTGCATTTTACTCGATCATCATGGGTTTTTGTATAGAACGTGTAATTAATTAGATAGCTGGTGTAAGAGAAAACATGCATATTTGGACCTTTTGCTAACCATCTCAATCTTTTTGAAATCAAGTAGGATTCATAACAAACTCGAAATCAATGTGGTCTATAATAAATTCGGATAAGAGAATTTACAATTTTATTGAAGCTAAGACATTCAATCAACTAGCTAGCTAGTTTCAACTAAACAAATCAAAGACTTTGGTGTCTTCTATATAGTCATTAATTCTTCATAGAAAATAAACAAAAGAACAAAAAAGTACGAACAAGTGGAAGCAACACGACAAATATCCAACTGGATTGTGAACAACGATCGCTAAGCTCAGACAAAAAAAACTCCCAAAACCTAACAAACAATTTGCATATTCGATTTAGGCATATTTGATTTTACTAATATAGATGACACACACTTTGCTTAAAAACTCTATCATTTGAGAATCAAAATCTCAACAAAACCAAGCAACAAACACATATCAACTAATTTCTCTCCTATCAAACACATTCAACTAATTTTACACATATCAAACACATACAAATACATTCAACATATTCCTCTCTTATCAAATATTTTTTTCACACATTCAACATATTCCAATCAAACTACATATTCATCTCCAACCTAACAAAAACCTAAAAACAAAAAACAAAAAACAAAATAGAGAACTAACCTTTGAGAGAAGATGAGGACAAGCAATGAGGACTATGGGTGCTAGAGAGAACAAGAATGAGGGAAAGTTGAGAGAGGAAGAGAGAACGAGAATGAGGTTTATGGGTTTATGGGTTTATGGGTTTATGGGTTTATGGGTTTGTGGGTTTGGGGGATTGTGGGTTTGGGGGATTGTGGGTGGTGCTAGGGAGAACGAGAATGAGGGAAAGTTGAGAGAGGAAGAGCTAATGAGAGAGTGAGGAGAGAAGAGGTTTGTGGGTTTTGGGTGTGGAGAAGAGAAGAGAACGCAGAGAGAGAGAGAGAGAGGAGAAGAGAAAGCGCGAAGGAAATGAGAAAAGAGAGAAAACGAACGGGCAAAAAAATTTTATTGAAGCAATACTCAAGCGTTTTTAAAGAAACGCTGAGTATATGGATGACGAGAAAGGGGAATATTCAGCGTTTGTGGAAAAAACGCTGATTATATGTGAGAACGAGCAACAAGATGCGCAGCGTTTCTTTAAAAACGCTGAGTATTACCCTTTCTCGTCATCCATATACTCAGCGTTTCTTTAAAAACGCTGATTATTACCCTTTCTCGTCATCCATATACTTAGCGTTTCTTTAAAAACGCTGATTATTACCCTTTCTCGTCATCCATATACTTAGCGTTTCTTTAAAAACGCTGATTATTACCCTTTCTCGTCATCCATATACTCAGCGTTTTCCAAAAAACGCTGAATATTCCCTATGCTTTTTCATCTATAGGTGGCGTTTATTAAAAAACGCTGCTTATGGTGGCGCTCTTTTTTAGCCAATCTGGCGTAGTGCCAACTTGCAAGGAAATGGAAGAATGAAGTGAATCAAACTTAGAGACCAATAAAAACAAACTCATTACTCTAACAGTACTAACTCAACATATAAGAGGGAAATAATGAAACTAAGAGTGAGTAGGTAGGGTGTGAATGGATAGAGCTTATATAGTGAGTAGAAACGTGGCTTTTAGAATGCTATGGTTAGTGATTATTAATAGTGATATAAAACTAGTGAGTAGGAATGTGGTTATATTTTGGGACAACTCAAAGGTTTTTATTTCAATTTTATTTGGTAACCGAAATTAAATGGAGATATAGGAAAAAAATAAATTCAAAACTGACCAAGTTTAATTTAATATTAGAGTAATAAAATGATTTAGTGAAAATTTGGACAGGAATACACTTCACTAAATTTAGAGAATTTGGTAAAAAAAATTACTTAATCAAAAAATGTAATTGACTAACTTTAAGAAAAATTTCCATCAAAACAATGTTTCTATTTCCTTTCATCGAACTGATAGTGTACAATATTAAATGTTGAAGAAATTTTCATCTCCCAATAGTAGGTAAGAAAAAGTTGAAATTCCAATAAAATAAAAACAAAGAAAAAGTTTTCTTTAATCCAAAAAAAGAAAAAGTTAAAACTGTCGACCAATTTTAATAAAATCTTCATATCATACAATTATTGAGAAAGAGTTAAAGTCTCCTAATTTACATGGCTTTGAATACATGGTAAGATGAAAAGATTTCCAATCTTAAAGCAAGTAATGGTGATTTACTTGTAAAAATAATTTAATTTAAAGTTAGTTATTGACATTTGAAGTTTTCACTAAAAAGAAGTTCAAGTCTCCTTTACTATATTACTAGGTGAATGCCCGTGCGATGCACGGGTTGTTATATTTTTTTTATTTAATTTAATAAAGTTTATATATTAAAACATATAATATTTTTATAGAGAAAAGATATACGTATATTAAAAATATAGTATTATGTACTGGCAATTTATATATAAAATTATTCATTTTAATTAGGCAAAATTTTTAAAAAATTTTAATGAGATTAATTTTTGAAATAAAGTTTTACAAAAGTTAGAAACTTCATTAATACTGTAATATGAAAAAAATTTGATATATATATATATATATATTTATTTTTTTGAAGCAAAATTTTTATATAATTCTTTAAAATATTAGAATGTCAAATGTATAAAATAATTTATATTTTATTAGAATGCTCGTGCGATGCATGGGATGTTAAAATATTTTAAATTTAAATTTTTTTTAAAAAAAATTTGTATAAAAATATTAAATAAAATACAAATCATGTTTATATATTATATATATATATATATATATATATATATATATATATATATATGGTTTAAATATTTTATATCAAATATGAATTTTAGATGTTTTCTTATATAGTGTATGTGTTTTGTAACATAAATATATGGTAATAATTTAATAAATTAATTGTTTTTAATATTATTTTATTAAAGTAAATGATAAAAATGAATAATGTTTAAGAATATCATTTTATGTAGTGTAATAAATTAATATTTATAAATTTTCTTAATACTTTCTGTTTAAATATGAAAAAGCTTGAAAAGTTAACTACTATATTTTTATAGCTAATAGGAAAAGTAAAAACTTAGTCATTAGTGAATAGTGAGTATATTTGTAACTTATAAGCTAAAATTAAAGTTACTGCAAATCTATATATCTATATATAAAGGAAACCCCAATGGAGTCTCCTTAAAGTTTCTCAATATTTTTAACTATATTAAGCATTTTTATTTAGTTTTAACCATTTTTGTTGATACAACCATTCTAACTAAAGTTTAGAACAATTTGATATTTGTGTATCAATCTAATTCACGTGTTTATTTCTGCTGTATTGAAGTTATACACAATATAAGAATAACTTTTGAATAAGTGATAGTCTTTATAGTGGCCTTATTGATAGTCTATGATTCATACACTCACTTTAAAAATAATAAAAAAAACTTTTAGATATCAAAGGAATTTCAAGTAGTTTTCCATCCCTTGATTATACGCTCTAATATTTCTCTATACACACTATGCATCTTCCCGTGCTAGCACTTGTTTCTAATGCTCACATGCACATCTTGTTGTTTGTTCTAATTTTTTTGCCAAAATTACTTCTCTCACTATTTTGTAAATATTCCAGCAATTAAAATATGTTATATATATATATATATATATATATATATATATATATATATATATATATATATATATATATATATATATATATATATATATATAAATGTATGAGCTAATATTATAATGTGTTAGATTTTTAAATTTTAGCACATTTTTTTATGTGGAGGCTCTATCGAGGATTCCTTTACATATATGTGGGGGCTCCATTGGAGACTCATATACAAATATAGATGTGTGTGTGTGTGTATAGAGAGAGAGAAAAAGAGAGATAAAATTCACAACAGCATATCAATTACACTTCCACCTTTCAATCAAGAAGGTTTCGATTAATAGTTGAAGATATACTCCAATACAAGAAGAGATAGTTGTTTTGTTTACACACTATATGAATACATTAAACTTGGAACCTATAACAAACTTAAGACTATCAACAATCCATAAAAGCTTAAGAATAAAAAACAAATTTACACAATACTTTTTGGAATTCCAACTACTACAATGGGTTTCTTCAACCTTGAATATTAGTGATGTAAAAACTACAAATTTACAAAAGTGATGTAACAACCAAACAAAAGTCACATGAAAAATGAAAAAATATGTGGTGAGGTGACCTCTCTTCTTAGGTATTTATAGTATTTCTTAAAGAAGACTTAAAGTGAAAGAAAATGAAAAGATTGTAACTACATCTCTATTAAAAACCAACTATAATAATTAGTATTAATCATAATAATAATTTAGAGACACCAAAAGGCTACCAAGAGAGAAAAAATTTTAAAATTAAAAAAAAGGAAAACTCACAATAAAATATAAGAGAAGTATTAAAATAAAACTTAAACTAATAGCCCAAGCTTATTCTCACGTAACTAACTCTTAGATTTTTTTCCTTTCTGAAAATAAAACCTAAATATATATATAAATAGAGAAAAAAAATGAGTACCATTCTAAATATATTATTGAGTAAGTTATCCAAGCTTAATGCTCTACTAAATCATCATTTAATAAGTTAGTGTATATGTCTTTTCACTATGTCTAATTAATAGGTAAAAGAAAAGTCTTCTTTATGTCTAAATTAAAAATAAACATTTTAATACACAAAAATCTTGAGATTCAATGTGGAGGCTCCATTGGGGATTCCTTTACATATATAGATAAACCAAAGTTTTATTTAGGTGTAGATTATAATTAAATATTTTAATACATAAAAATTATTGAGAAAAATTGTGGAGGTTCCATTGGGGATTCCTTTACATAGATGTATAGATAGATAGATAGATAGATAGTCGGTCAATAAAAGGAATTGAAAAAATATTGTCATATTTTTGGTAAAGTGAGTTTTCATTTTAAATATTGGATTGGATGTCATGATAGGTTTAGTGGATATTTAATTAAGGAAAAAGGAATGTTGAGATATAAGTTGAAAATTAAATGAAGATGATGTGGAGCATCCTAGAGCTTGGAAAAAAGCTTCCTTTAGAGATTTATATAGATATAGATTAAGGGCAGAAGATTTTGACATCCACACATGCATTTAAATCATTATAGTTATCCAAGGAAGAAATTTTGGTTTCCCTTATGCTTTCCATTTCATAGTATATTTCTTGTGAATCATCTTCCATACCACTTCACCATCATTTTGATCTATCTCAACAACCATATTTTTCTCAATTTTGGTTTCATGCTTTTTTTTTGAAAATCCCTTCCAAGCAAGGTGGGGGTGGTGGCAAACATGCCTCAAAAGATTCTCATTCTTCCTTTGTTAGTATAAATGCATTTTTCTATAGACCTCGTAAGCAAGGTGGTGGTGGTAGAAAACATAGCTCAAAGAATTCTCATTCCTCCTTGGAGAATGTAAATTCATGCTTATTCATAATGAAAAGAAAAAACATTTAGTCTAACCGATACCGAAAAATCAATCAATATCGCAAAAGTCATCGACAACGACGCCAAAAACTTGATAGGCCGCAAGTGTACGATTTCTATCGTGTAACAAAGAGTATCGATCCCACAAAGACTTTTGTGATTACCAATTTATTTTTTAGTGGTGATTAGCTAAAAGGAATGATTTTTGTAGAAAGAGTGAGTGTTTGATTTAAAATTCAGAAACAAAAACGATCTCAGTTTATAGTTTTATCACAATAATGAGGAACCAAAATAATTCTTTAGGCCATTCACCAAATTATAAGAGTAATGTATTTCAAAGACAAAGCATCGAATATAACTAATGTCTCCTTTCAAAGTACAAGAACGTATTTGAACTAACAATCAAGCCAATTCTCATGGTTGATTTTTACCAAAACCCATTCAGCATAACACCTATATAATGTCTCAAGGATTTCAAAACTATTCCCATTTTTTGATTCCCTTGTCTAATTTCATAGTTCCAACATCAATACTTCACCTTTCGGTTCTTCGTTTAATGTTTAATTAAAATAAGATTTGAAGGACAATAAAATTAGACTGAAATATAAAACAATTTGGAGTGGAGAATATGCTTGGGAATTACTAGAGACCTATCATTGGATTACTCCCATTAACACAACACTTTGTATCTACTCACTCGTATTCATAATATAATTGCAATAAAAGTAAATGACATGAATACATATTGCTGGAATGTAAATGACAGAAGAATAAAAGTGTAGAAAAATAAAGAGTGAAATGTAAAAGTGCAAGAAGAATAAAATTTCAAAAAAATAAAGACTGAAATGTAAAAGTGCAAGAAGAATAAAAGTGTGAAAAATAAAGAACAAGAATATAAAGATGAAGTTGAAAATGTAAATTGCTTAGAATTATAAAGATGAACTTTGAGTAGTGAAATAGCCAAAGATACCTTCTGTTTCGGAGTGGCTCAATAGGCCCAACAAGGCAGTCTGGCTCAGCATGCAGCAATGGGGCACAATATGGACCTGCTCGGCCCGTTTTCCCCTGCACCGAGCCAATTCAAGTTCTTGATTGTGGCGGTCGACTACTTCACCAATTGGATTGAAGCAGAGCCACTAGCGACCATCACTGCGGCAAAGGTGATCAAGTTTTTCAGCAGGAATGTGCTCGCTCGATTTGGAGTGCCACAGCAGCTGGTGACCGATAATGGGACTCAGTTCGCAGAGAAAAAGTTTAGAGAAATGGTGGTCGGTCTAGGAGTGAAACATCGTTTTACTTCGGTCGAGCACCCGCGCATTTAACGGGCAATGCAAGCGCCAAGCGTGGTCGTGTTGCGCGCGGCGAAAAAGGAGGCTGGATGAGGCCAAGGGAAATCGCGAATAGCTCCAATCGGTCCTTTGGGCTTATATAACGACTCCTCACTCGTCGACCGGGGAGTCACCTTTCAGACTAGTCTATGGGACTGATGCTATTATTCCGATAGAAATGGGCGAGCTCAATTGGAGAACGGCCAATCCACCAACAGTGGCTGATAACGAGCGAGCTACAAGGGAGGAGTTAGACCTAGTTGATGAGCTGCGCACTAAGGCGTCACTTAGGGAGCAACTTGTCAAACAGAAGGTCGCTGCTAGGTACAACACCTGTGTTCAGAAGAGAGAATTCTTCATTGGGCAGCTCGTCCTTAGACGATCCGATGTAGGAAACAAGAACGCTCGCCAGGGCAAGCTCGCCCCTAACTGGGAAGGACCATACCGCATTGTCAACAAGACTGGCAAAGGAGCATATGAGTTGGAAACCATGGACGGGGCGACCATCCCAGAACGTGAAATGTGGACAAACTTAGGAAGTACTACGTCTAGTACCTCAAATTTGTAATGAACTATCGACCTATGAATAAATGTCAAGCGGGAGCTCTTTTTCCCCACTGGGGTTTTTTACTAAGGCCCGACCTTTAAAAATCTTGCACTTGTAATTTACTTTCCATGCTCGAATGTATGACTGGCCGCTCACCATGCGAGTAGCAGACGAGCGATCGATGGGCCATCGAATGGCCACGAATGTAAGCCAACAAACTGCCTACAACGAGCATGGGCCATCGAATGGCCTACAACGAGCGTGGGCCATCGAAAGGCCCGCAACGAACATAGTCCACCGAATGGCCTATAACGAGCGTAGTCGGCAGCGACTGACCACAACGTTCTCAATAACGGCTGCCTAGATCGAATCTAGTAAGCTGATTGCCAATAAATCGCAAACGCGCCCGATGAGGCCGCTACGATAGCGGCCCATCGAGGTCACGATCGAGCTATATTTGAAACGAATTCAGTAAGCACCCGTGGCAAAGTTAGAGCCCCATGGGGGAACTTGGCCGACGACTGCCTAATATATCGGTCTAACGTAATTCCAAACTTGACTTAAGATGATTAATTAACTAGTAAGCAATTCGAGTAAGCAAAGAAAGCAAGTACCAGATAATATTACAAAACGATGACGCTCGGCCGAGACTGGGCACCCAAATATATAACCGCTCGCAGGCGGACCAAAGGTGCTTAACAAAATTACAATAAAATAGCAACCGCTCGCAGGCGGGCAAAACAACCAGAGCAACCGACAATCAGGTGCGGCCGAAAACAACAGATCACTCTTGAATAATGTTTCCATCTCCATCCTTCCGAAGAGGCAGCACGATCTCAACGCCTTCAACGCGATGGCCGGGCTTCAGCAAATCATAATCGACCTCCAATTGTCGATCAGCATTCAGCACCCTCACTTGGTTGATGGCATTCTGGAATTGAAAGACGGCAGCATCCTTAGCTAGGCCGACCACCTCACCAACCCAGTCGTTCAACTTTTTATTGTCGGCCTCCAGCACAGCGACTTGATCCTTCAAATCCTTCAGTTGGGACGTCAGCTCCTTATTCCTTTTGACCGCCTTGGCTTTGTCGGTCTCGGCCTGGTTCTTGGCCTCCACAGTAGTGTTCTTGGAACTGACAGCCTTCTCCAATTTTTTCTTGGTCGACTCCAAGACGGCGATCTGCGGCCCAAGCTCCTCCAGCTTCCTGAGGACAGTGTCCCTCTCAGTAAGGATCTCTGAAACAAGGTCAGTGTCAGCATCCGACCATAGGCCGACCAAATATCATAAACAAGTAAAACTCAGAAACATGAAAAACTTACTTTCTTCGTCCCTCTTCATCTGCTTCATCACCTTGTCGGCCGCCCTACATAGGTCGGCACACATTATCAAAGGCTCTTTTTTGAACAGGTCATAATCCTTCTCTCCAAGACCCTCAAGGCAGATGAGTGGAGAATCGTCGCTCTGAGATTGATCCTCGGTCTCCTTCGACCGGTCTTTCTTTCTTCGCTTGGGAGATTTTTGACCGCCAGTAGACCGGTCTTGGTTGCGAGGTGTTCGCTGAGGAGTGCCCACCTCGTCCACATTGGTCGTCTTAGATTGAACGATCTTCGTTCCGGGCTTCACGGCCAACGACTCAAGCTGTTCCCAGGCCGCTCCTGCTCCTGACATTTTATCTGCAAAGAAATTCAAGAACGGTTGGTTGACCGGCCGGGAAATAAAAATGAATACTTATGGGGAAATAAAAATGAATACTTATGGGACCCAACTCGGCCAACAGTCTTTTTCCACTGTACAACGTGAACGGCCGACAGGGAATATCACCCTTTGGATCAGGCCGAAGTTGGCTAGCCAAACGACCAACAATGGCGAGTGACTCTCGGTCAGCATCGTCCAAGTCTTCAGGGCTATGGATGTAGTCGTTGGCCTTCCTATAAAAGTGATCCTCGTTCCACATCACTGGAAAGCAGGGAGGGCTGGCCACGCCCGCCGAATTGACCTCTGCAATAGAAGCGGTCGCTTCCTTGTTGGGGACGATCTAGAAGTATTGATTCTTCCAACCGGTCGGCAGCGAGTCAGAGTACGCTTTGAAGAACCGATGTTGCGTCTTCTGACTTTTAAATGAAACCTGCTATTTCCTCATCATCTTGGAACCATACTCGCCGAGCCAGCTAAGCTCAAAAATTGTGAAGAAAAGCGTCATTGACACCGCGGCCTGTTAAGCCGGGCCATCAGCACCTCAAAGGTCTTCAAGAACGCCCAAGCATTTGGGTGCAGTTGGGAAGGGGCAACCCCTGTGTACCCCAACATGTCACGCTGGAACTTGGTCAATGGAGGAATGATCCCAAATTTTTCAAACACGATCCTGTCCATGGTGAACTTGACATTGGGTGAGTAGGTTGCTATGTCCTCGCCCTCTTTCATCCTTCTCACCTTCCAGCCGGGCGAGTCTTTAAAATGAAGTTGTAGCAAGCTCAAGACACAACTGTTTACGCCTATGAAGCTCTTGTTGGCCTTCATCTTTTCAGACACCCAGGACATGTCTGAAGGGTCGCGGTCGACGGCGGGCGACCCAACATCTCCATTTTGATCAGGCTCCCCATCGTCGTCATCGTTCGGTCGGTCAGCAAAATCCTCTTCGGCCTGAACAGCGGGCTCATCATCGACCACCTCCGCACGCTCGTCCTCCGTGTCGGGCTGTGCCGCGTCTTCCATATGAAAGTCCCCTTTAATATCGATTGGGCCCTCTTCCTCCTAGAACTGTGAGAGAGGACCATCTTTAGGCAGCGGCAGAGGCGACCAAGACTGTGCCGATTGTGCAGAATTCGACCTAGACGAACCTCCACTCAAAGAACTGGAACTACTGGAATCCCCGTCATTTGAGGACGAGCTAGATTTAAAATGCTCATCGGCCTCGGGGGCCTCAGTGTTCTGGGTTGGCCGCGTCATGTTGTCCGCGAGCGATTGAGAGGGAGCACCGGATATGCGACGAGTCTACTTCGTCCGAGCCAGGTCCACCTGCGATAGGGATAAGTGTCAGACCGACCGAGCTAGCACGCTCAAGAGAAGGGGGCGACATGGTCGAACCCAAGCCCGACACCCCCTTCGCAAGGCGTGGAAGTACAACAAATAAAAGAAACACGAGAAAGGATCGGGAAATACTTGTGAAAGTAGAGTCGGCGGTCTGGTAAGCGGAAGAGACCGAGAAAAGATTCGCTTCTGAAAAATGGGCAAGAAAGTCGCTAGCAGAGCAGGCCAGTTACTCGCGAGAAGATTTTTTCGAAGAAAAGTGTTAAATGAAACTGGTCTACATGGCTATTTATAGGAGAGGCCAACACGTTGGTTGGATTGGAGGTGAAACGACGCGACTCTTCACCTTCCACCAACCAGAATACCTCGAAGAACGCAAACGCCACATCATTAATGAAGTGTCAGATCAAACGTCGCGTCATTTCAAACGATCTTAATCGGAAGCGACCGGTACATGGCCAATGATTCGACATGGGCGGCAGCGACCGCCCATCACCCACTGGTTATGCATCTGCAACTGGAGCCTAGACTGGGGGGCAACGATTCAAGCCTCAGCCCTCCCTAAAGCGACCTAGGCTTGGGGGCAACTATTCCGGAGTGGCCTAATAGGCCCAACAAGGCAGTCTGGCGCAGCATGCAGCAATGGGGCGCAATATGGGCCAGCGGCTCAATTCACCAAGACAGGCACAAATCGGTCCACAGATGGCGTGCCCCGCAAAACTCGCTAACGGCCAGGGCGCCGCACCTACTAGTAGTATATATACCACGTTCATTTGTGGCTTCAGGTACGTTATTTACCTTGTGATCCTGCCCGACCGTATACCACTGACTTGAGTGTCGGAGTGTCATTGCAGGTACCACCCGCGTGCGGCCAAGACCCCGGTTCAGGCAGCTCCACAGCGACCGGGCTACAAACATCACTAGAGAACTTCAACACTCATTGATCAGGTACGATCACCTTCACACTTAGAGTTTTGTGTCTTATATAGGCCAGGTAAGAGACAAGTGAGTTAAGTCACATTTCAAGCCTTAAATAACAAACGTAACTGCTAAAATGGAATCTGATGCAAAAACACGGGTAGTCTCAAAAGAACACGAGTCGTGTCCTACCCTGTGTTTTGCCTAATTTTTGCTTTCTTTTGGCTGCAAGGATGCGGGTTGTGTCAAAGGGACACGGGAACCCGTGTTAGTCTCTGGAATTTTACTTTTTTTGTTTTGTTTTGATAGTCCTTCTTGGTTCTTTCTTCAATTCCTAGCTCTGGGACTTCATCACCATGCTCTTTTAGCTCTTAGATTCCTTCTCTTGCTCATAACGTGTTCTGAAAACAAAAATAAAGCAAAAGGTAGTAAAATAGTTCTAGAATGCAACTTAAATACCAAACAATCTACTTAAAACAAATAATAAAAAGATGACTAAATGGACTTATCACCTCCAGAGTAGGAACTGGCGCAAGGGCATGTACCACAACTAGTCATTGCTGATATAGATATGTTTTTAATGGTGGTGTGCGGCAGGGGATCCACATAATAGGCAAGGGAAGGACATCGAAAATACAGTCCTGAATCGCATTGGATGACTTAAAGTAGGGGACAAACTCAAAAAAGGTAACATCGAGTTTCATAAGATTTAATATCTTTTCAAGATCCTATTCATTTTTTTTGGTAAATAAATGTTTAGGAGAGTTGGGCTCTGGAAGCTCACTAGGGTCAGGGCAGACCTCAAGTCTGTTTGAGCGCTTACAGAAGTACTTACAGATCACCTACCAAAGAGGTTCTCATGCTGGCAGTGGGAGTTAAACCCACGCATTTGCGAGGTGTGAGCCAACTCCTTGCCAACTGAGTCAACCTTCATTGGGTCCAAGATCCTATTCTTATTTGATCATAGAATTGATAAATCAAGTGTTAAAATTTTATATGAATTCCAACTAGACTAAGCATCAAAAAAATTGATTAAAAACAATTAAGGAACAAGCGTCACAGAACCATAATTAATTTATAAACCAAATTCACAAACCTACAGTAAACGTTGTAGATCTTATTAATCCCTATTCATAACAAATCTAAACAAGTGTTTAAATTGCTTCGAATAATGTCAATCAAATTTATAAATTAGACTTAGAAAGCAAAAACCTATTCGAGTAGTTAAACAAAACACAAAACTGAATTTAGAATGGTGATCAAGAGATGAAAGGATTGAAATGAAAAGAATTAGAATAACTAAAACGAAATTAATATTGAAAACCAAACCTCAGTCTCTACAAAGTCAAAAATCCTAAACCAGCGAATTAATCTAAGAAAAGTAGTCTTCCATGAACCAAAACAAGAAAGTGGTGTTTTTATTCCAAAACTCACATGTCAAACCAACAAAATTAAAACCTATTTATAGAGAATACCTCTTGAAAAATATCAGCCAACTCTTTCTTTTAATAGCCATTTAGCTTTGTGAAAATACTTTCTAATGACATATAATTTGCCTTAATTGGACTTATGATATGTCAGTTTTGCTCCTTTAAATGAGGGAGTATCAAGAGTTTTTTACAACAACTCCAGCAAGAATAATGGCTCTACCTTTTAGCTTTTTAATTAAGGACAGGATGAAGATTCGACCTGGGGTAATTTTGAGAAGTGTCTCGGATTGATGCAGAAGTGGCTTGGGAGCGTCCAGTGATAGCTCGGGTGTGCCGAAGTGACCGATGTTGAGCTCTCCGCGGGGTGGTACCTGCAAGTACTCTGATGCCTAAGTCAGCAATGGAAGTGGAGAGGTATGCAAGAAATGAAAGCGTACTTGATAATAGAGGGGTGAAACTCCATTTATAGAGCATGCGCTGTGCCTGAACCGTCAGATCTGGTCGTTTTCATCTAGGCCGTTGAATGTCATTCCTTCTTGCGAAGCGCCAATTGGGCCGAAGCCAACGCTGGATTGGGCCGGGCGCAAGGTTAAATCAAGGTTTAGCCCAGTCCAGAACAATGGCCCCCCAAGTTGAGGTCGGCCACAGAGAGGAGGTCGGCCTCGGCTTGAGTTGTCAAGTGTCATGACGTGGGTGATTGGATCTATTGACGTGACGTGTCATCCTGTCAGGAGCAAATTGGTTTACGTGACGTTTGAGAGAATAGATGCAAATTTAAATTCTATTTGATATAATAATAATAATAATAGTAATTAAAAATATTATTTATATTTACTTAGATAGGACGGCCTGGTATGCCTAAAATACTTTTTTGATGGCTTGTGGTCTAACCTTTTTAGCTAAATAGGCTTTTAGAAAGCCTTAGCCTTTTCTATTGGAAAAAAAAAAGTCTGACTTGGTCTGCGCCTATCGTAGGTTGAGCCGTAGGCCCCTGTTAGGCGGTCTGACCTATTCCCACCCCTAATTAGGATTCAAAAACCCTCATATTTTTAGGTATATACTTTCTTTTTTTAACACTTTTGAACTTTTAAGATCAATAATCAATTTTGTTTGAAAAAAAAAAGGAAATACAATAAAAACTGTCGCCTATTTGCACCCCTTTTTTCATACGAATAACCCAACCCCAAATCAGCTCCTATGATTCAAAATATTGGGCCTGGTAAGGGGCCAGGTTAGCTGCACCCCTATTTTGAGTTATTTTTTTTATACCCCCACCACATCCCTCCATACCCCCACATACTTTACTAATCTCAAAAATACCCTTGACATAATTTACAAATTTTTGAGTTTTTGACATTCTTTCTACTGGGACCTACATTATCTGGAACTCAAAATAGTTTTTAAAACACATTGAATTTAAATGGAAGGTATATACGATTTGAATTTAAAACACATTGAATACAGTTAAAAAGTCAAATCGTATATAGCCCCCATCGAGATATATATATATATATATATATATATATATATATATATATATATATATATATATATATATATATATATATATATATATATATATATATATATATATATATATATATATATATATACTGATTTGACCATATTTAATGGCATTTAGTGCATCGTATATAGGTATATACGATGGGAAATCGTATATACGACTTGTTAATTTGTGAATCGTACATACCTTGTGTGTGGGTATATACGATTCTAAGTTTTTGTGAATCGTATATACCTTTTGTGGGGGTGCATACGATTTGTTATTTAAATTTTATTAAATATTTTATGTCTAATTTATCTTTCTATTTTTGAAACAGATATTGACCCGCCTGCTGCAGAGTCACAGTTGGTTCCTTTCGACATTGATACTATAGTCTCCCAGGTGAAATAAGAATTTGTAGCAAAAGATACGGTCCTACAGCGCTATCTCGGCCGAGTACGGGAGTTAATCCAACAGTTCGAAAGAGTAGAATTAAAACACCCCGAGGTCCAAGAACGCCCGGGCGGACGTCCTAGCCAAATTGGCAAGCACTAAACCCACAGGCGGCCTCAGGAGCATCATTCAGAAAAGTCTAACAAAGCCTAGCGTTGACTTATCTCCCTTGACCATGCCCGATGTCAACAACATCGTCGAGCGTGATGGCTGGATTCGACCCATCAAGGCATACATAGAATCCGGGGAGGTGCCTCTTAATCTGAAGGAAGCAGCTGCAATTCGGAAAAGGGCCACCTCCTTCACGGTCATTGATGGCAAACTCTTCCGAAGGGGATTCTCTTCACCACTCTTGAGGTGCGTCGAAGGCGAAGAAACCAAGTACGTGCTCAAGGAGATACACGAAGGGTTTTGCGGACAACACCTGGGAGCTCGTGCGTTGTCAAAAAAGGCTCTTCGAGCAGGCTACTTCTGGCCGACTATGGTCCAAGACTCCGCCAACATGGTAAAAAAATGCGACACATGTCAAAGATATGTCGATGTGCACAATGCTCATCCCGCTGAATTAACTTCCTTATCAACCCCATGGCCGTTCTCTAAATGGGGAATAGACCTTCTTGGGTCGTTCCCTCTGGCCAGGGGAGGAGTGAAGTTCCTCATCGTAGTCGTCGACTACTACACCAAGTGGATCAAAGTCGAGCCACTGGCCCAGATAACTGCCAAAAATTGCACCAAATTCCTAAAGAAGAATATCCTAGCAAGATTCGGGATCCCTAGCGTTATAATAACTGACAACGGGACCCAGTTCGCAGACAAGGGTTTCCAACAATGTCTAGTCGATCTCGGCATCAAACAACACTTCACCTCGGTAGAACACCCTCAAACCAACGGCCAGGCCGAAGCGATAAATCGAGTGGTGTTGAAAGGTCTAAAGAAAAGGTAAAAAGGTGCCAAGGGCGCATGGCCCGAAGAGCTTCCATACGTCCTCTAGGCCTACCGAACTACACCGCACTCGACCACAGGCGAAACTCCTTTCCGGCTTACTTACGGAACTGAAGCTGTCATCCCGGTTGAGCTCGGGGAATCAACTTGGAGGACCCTATACCCCTTTCCGAGGAGGAAAATAATAAAGCCATCCAAGAAGAGCTGGATACCGTTCAGGAAGTCAGAGACCGGGTGCAACTCGCCGAGGCTGTTGTGAAAGCCCGGGTAGCACGACGCTACAATCAGCGAGTCATCTCGAGAGAATTCGTTGTCGGCGACTTGGTACTCAGGAGGGCCGACGTTGGAAATAAAAATGCTCGAGACGGCAAGTTGGCGGCCAACTGGGAAGGACCGTATTGAGTCGTCTTGAAGACCGGCAAAGGCGCCTATTAGCTAGAAACGCTCTCTGGATATCTGATTCCCCGAACGTGGAACGCCGCGAAACTAAGAATTTACTACAGCTGACCAAATGAGAACCATGATTGTACTAAACATTTTCTCCCTCCGACATAATAAACAAATATTTCAATTGGAAGTCTTAACTCTACTTTTCAGGACGAAATAACGCCCCTCTACCCTGGCTCTGACACCAAGCTGGCCACTCGGCGGATGTTGGGATGAGGCGAGGCCGACGACGAACGCCCTATGCGATCTCGGATCCACGAATCCCGTCGTGGGGCGCAGGCGAGGCCCACAGCGGCTCAGGTCCTCACCGACCATAACGCTTCGCATCGTCGGCCACTCTTGACTCGTCGAAATATCAGAGGCGGGTGACTGGCAGCGTGAACCAGCCCCCCCACTGGTCTGCCCTCGCGGGTATACCAGAGGCCGGGGGAAGAAGTCCAAGGGCGACTTCGACCCATGCCTTCACTGGCACAGCCTTCTCACGTACTGAGGACTCTACGTCCGATTGCGCGACTGAAGGAAGAAGCTCTCAGCGGCTTCGCCCCCTCTCGATTCCGAGCTTAAATGCTCTGTCAAGATTTACTTGATTCCGAGCTTAAATTCTCTGTCAAGCTTTTTCAGGTCGGAAATTGGATCCACAACAGTCCCGGAATCAGATCCACAGCGGTCCCGAAATCAGATCCACGAGCGATCCCGGAAATCGAGGCTGAACACCCAAGCCTCACTTCAGGTATTTCTATTTCTCTCATGAATTCCATTATTAACTACTCGACGCCTGCCATCTCAAGCCAAGGCCGCCCTTACCACGCTCGGCCGACCTCGACTTGGGAGGCCACTATTCCGGTCTGGGCCAAAAGCCCCATTGGACATTGGGCCAGGCCCAATATCTTTGCACAAACATGGCCCAAGTATGCCAAAAGCACCAGGCGCGGCGTGTCTCGCTCGGACGATCAAAGGTGACGGCCAGGATCACGCGCTCAGATCTAACGGTGAAGACCTAGCTACTTCACCTATAAATAGAGGCGCTGGGCTCCAAATCCGGGTACGCTCTCATCCTTGCATCTCTCGCCTATTCTCTCACTAACTTAGGCATTAGAGTGTCTGCAGGTACACCCCCACCCGACGTGGGCCGCAAGCGCACTCGAACGGCCGAGGACGTCTTCCTAGTTCCGAGAACCAGCGACAAGCTCCAAGGAAGTGGGATCCATACTACTCTTCGAACAAGGTATACTCTCGAGTTCAAGATCGAACACTACTAGTCTTTGCTCTTCCTCTTGTTCGAAATACTGCTTTCAAGTCTCCAACATTCGCTAAGTCTTGCAGTGGTCGAAGATCACCCTTGACACACCCTCTTAATGTCGAAAAACAACATTTCTTCCTTTGAAGAGCTGAGTCAAACATCGTTGACTGAACTTATTTAGCCTGTCGAAAACACAGACTAACAAATTGCCCCCCCCCCCCCAAAATGTCATTTTCGACGGAGGTCTAAACGAAGGTAGAAAGTGACGTTTTTTGAACTTTCTTTCGACAAGCTTTTGTCAAAGACTGTAACATCATCAACGTCAAATTTCCAGTATTGAAGAGACGTTTTCCCTCTACATAATGGCACTTGAGTGCACCGTCGCATTAAAGGCCACGTTTTGACCTTGGTAACTACTATACTGCATCAATCCCACTACTTTTGTAACTGTCACCACGTCTTTCAAGAAAACTGCCATGATTGCTTTTTATTCTTTTCTTTTCTCTTTTTTTTTAAACAAAATCTGCGTGTATACCAGGTATATAAAGACCTTTCCTTTTCCATTTCAACTCTTTACATTCTTTAGCACTCTTTGCATTCTGAACGCCCTCTTTCTCAGAAAACACTTTACCTTCTTCCTTGAGATAACCCTACCCATAGCACGCCATTAACGCACCAGAAAGCTTCACAAGTACCTCTTTTTCTCACGGACACTGTTGTACTCACTGCGCTTATCTTCAATGGCTTCAAGAGCATCTTCCTCCAAAGTTCAAGGTTCTGGAAAAACATCTTCTATTCCAAAATTTGTTCCTGAGCCTGATCTTGCTGATACACAAGCAGAAATATGGAAATCCCAGGTACTAATTCCTTCTTCTAACAAGTATGCTTATTTAGGCCCACTCCCTGATTCTCCAGTTGATTCTGAGAAATTGCAAGCCCTTTTCCCTAGCTATCACAAATTTAGTCCTAGAGCTTTTGATCGTTCGACCAATGAAGTGTTGAAGTTGTTGTCCTTTGACTAGGCCGGTCGTTGAGTTGGATAAAGGACCGGTCTTGGCTTCACGCTGAGCGCCTCGGGTGTTACCTGCAAAGACACTCCGACGATCAAGTAAGTGGTCGCTCGGGCAGATAACACAAGGTAAGAGAACGTACCTGATGCCATGTGCGAATGGCGTATATATACTGTAGTGTCCGACCGTTTTGCGAAAATTTCAGCCGGTTGCGAGAAGTGCGCTCCAAGCGACGAGCTTGGGCCGGTTGTGCTGTGATGGGCCGGCGGCCCAAATGCTATTCGAACCTTTCGGTTTTGCTGATACACCCCGGAACAGCTTTCATTGAAGGTCCTTATGTTATGGACTTCATGAGCAACCCAAACAGAGTCTTTAGATCTTATCCCCCTGTTGATAATGCATCTTTCATTGCTTGGCTTAACAAGGTTGAGTCGAAGAAAGCTGATTTCTGGAAAGAATTTGGCATTTTCAACTTGATCCAGTTGTCTAGGTTTGGGCTGAGGTATCAAAGCCCAATAGAGTGGAATTTGGCATTTTCGACTTGAAGTGAGGACACTGCTTTTGCTTAAGTTGGGGGGGAGACTAACTAATATTTTGTGATCTTTAGCATTTTAAACTTGGTTTTAGAAGTTTACTATTATATGTGTTTTATATGTGATAGATAATATGTTCATATAAATGTTTGGAGAAGCATTAAAATGTTTTGAGAAACATGATCAGCTAGGGTTTTTGTGAAAAGCAAAGAAGCAAGTGCAAACTTTTCCAAAACTAATGATCAAAAATATTTTTCTGCTTCAACACTCAAATCACTGAGATTAAGAAACGTACCTAGCTAGCTAGAAAATAAATGGATGCTTAGGTTAGTCCTAGTGAACCAAGATCAAAAGCCAAATTTTTACTAAAAATTGAGGAGAGCTTAAAGGAATAAGTTTGGGGGTGCATCAATGAATATTAAGGCCAAGAAATTCAATTTTAAGAAAGTCAGCGCATTTGTTCAAAGAATTCCTCACATAGTGTATTATCATGTAAAATAGCTACATTGATCCTAATCAATTAAGTTGTATCTGTTCCAAAAATTGCATGAAAAAGAAAAAGAAAAAGAAAGATAAAAAGTCAAAAAGAAAAAAAACAAAATATGCAAAAAGGGGAAACAGCGAGGAGGACAATGTAGCTAAACTTCTCTATCAAACACAATGCTCCTGCAATACAAAGAAAATTCATTGCTTCAGCAATTAGACACCACCACAAATATTAGAAGCACTGGTTGAGTTTCTTACAAAAGACCCTTTGTTGTGGGTTGAAAGCCCTCAACACTTAAATGAATTTGTTAGTCTAGACTCTATTTTGAAAAATCTTTGGTCTTGATCAAAAGCAAACTTTTTCTATCCAAAAGCTACATGGACTTTTTGAACTTAGCCAAGGAACCAATCTGACGTTCAGTGAAGGCACACACTCACACAATAGAGCTTAAATAAGTTTGAATGTTAGAAGAACCAATGGTTCACAAGCTTTGTGGAAAATCAAAAAGATTGAGTTAAGGCAAGGAATGCATTTGTGGAAAAGCTCAAATGAATAACTAGTTGATCTGTTCTTCTTAAAAGTAAACTCTAGTGTTTTTGAAAACTTGTGTAAAAAGTCATTACTTTAGGACAAGCAATGATTTAAGTTTGGGGGTGTGATAACTCTATTTTATATAGAGTTATTTAGACTCTTAGAATTAAATTATTGTATGTAGCTCAGTAATTTTGCATAGTCAAATGAAGAAATGAAGAGTAAAAACAACATCTCTTGCTTTGAATTGCATCATCATTAATTTCTATGACTTGTGGTATTTTTATGTGTTTACTCAATTGCTACAGCAATCATTGCTCCTGCAATAGATCCAGCAACCATTGCACCTGCAATGCGTCCAACAGTCGTAACACCAGCAATGGATATCCAAGCAGAGACAGAGGCATTACACCTACAATCATTGCACCAGCAATACATTTCACACTCAATGCTCTAGCATTCTGATGATGACGTCAACATGTCAAGTTGCAAGTGTAAGTTGCACAAGTGAAAAGATGTGGCGCCAAGTTCATGTATCTCACCAACAAGTTGGAACTTCACAAGTACACATGGGATATGGTTATTGGACCTCCCTTGTTAGTTGGTGTCATACCCCAATTTTGTCCGGCTTAGGTCAAAACCCTAATTTTCCACAAAAAATAAATAAACTGAAGAGTGAAGAGCATTATGCATTGCATTTTGGGTCCTAAAAGTCATTCCACAGCTTTTAAAATCATTTTTAGGGTCGAAACGCATTTTCGAGCAAAATTAGGGTTTTTGGAGCAAAAGGGTATTTTGGTCATTTCCAAAATTAGGCAATTCCTCACCAAAAATTATTGTTCAATATCAAAAGAATGCATTGGGATCAAAATGAATTGAGTTATATATTTTGTGAGCATGCATGCATGATTTTGGCATAAAATTCAAATTTTGAACAAAAGGGGTAAAATGGGAATTTCCTTCAAGGTGAGGTATTAAATCAATTTTGGGAGTGGTGATCTCATAGAAGTTTGGGCCCAATCATTGAATCCTAGGATATGGCCCAAAATGGTTGGAATTTATGGAATTATCATGAAAAGAATAATCAAAAATGGTAAAAATAAGGAAGTGTCCTCAATAAGACAAAATGTACTATCTTTTGGCAAGCTTGCAAACTTGGGCACCAAGGCCTCATTTGCTCCGAATTTTCCAGCTATTTTTCACCTCATTTTGTGTTTCTTCATGCCCTTGATCCATGTGAGTTGTTCCTAGCTATTGATTAAAATTCTAGATCAAATCTTAGGCTACAACTTTGTGTACAAAACCCTAATTGCCCTTGACAATTTTTGTGCAACAAAAACTCCTAATTTCCGAATTTTCCAGCTATTCCTCACTCATTTGTGTTTTCTCCTTGTCCCTAATCCATGTGCATTGCAATCTTGGCCTTTGATTCAAATTCTATCTCAAATCTCAATGGTTTGCAAAAGCACAATGTCCTATATACCCTTAATTTTGCACCTCATATAAAACCCAAAATAAGAGACCATGCAAAGGGGGGACTCTCTCATTTGTTTACCCTAGCACACAATACTCTCCTCTCCTCTCTCTCTCAAGGCCGTAGCCTATCCTTCATCCTCCTCACCCAATTTCTTCAAAAATCAAACACCAAAGCTTGATAATCCTTCATCTATTCCATAAATCCCCTTCTAAGCTTCCATAATCATCCAAGTTTCATCAAAATCCACCAAGAGAAGAAGATTTGCGTGAGGGTCTAGCTTGTTGGAGACGTTCTTCAAGTGTTCTTGCTCCTATTTTGCATTCTTCTTCTTTTTCTAGTAGGATCTAGAGGTAAGCCTAATATCTTTTGCATTTTCTTTAGTTTTTTAGCATGTAGATCTTTCTTCTACTCCTCTTTCCTTTCTCAAAAAGGCTTAGAGGGCTCATTTCAAACATTATGACAAGGACATTGGGAGCCTTGGGTGTTTGAGATGAGTCATTGGCCTTGATGGGAGTATTCTTGTGTTTTAACCATGTGGTTTGCATTTTCACACTCATTTTCTCATTTTTTTTCATTAAATAAACCATCATTTTATAAATAAAGAGCTTTCACATATCATATGTTTCATGTTAATCTTGCATCTTCTTGTTCATATCATGGTGTGTAAATTGAATTTTGGTTTGATTTTGAGACATAGAGGCCTCGGTTTTAAGTACTAGAAACCTAGGGTTTTGTTGCTTTTTTTTTCATTCCTTTGGTTTGTATGAATAAAAAGCATGATTTGTTTGATTAATGTCTTGTAACATGGCATGATAATTTAAGGTTTAATCTTGTGTCTTGTTCTATGTGTTGATTGTGCATCTTCGTATGAAATAATTTAGTAATCTAGGCATATAGTGGTTGGCCTTGAAGGCCCTTGTTGTGCTTATTTTTGTGCTTAAAATGTGTTGTTTGATCTTGTGTAGATGAGTGTAATTGTGTCAATGTGTTTTTAACTTTTAACCACTCACTTACTTTTTACTTTACCACTCACTAACCTTTTTACCTAAAATATAAACATTTTACCACTTACATTTTTTTCCATTTCACTTATATTTTACCACAACATTTTTACCATTTCATTAATTATTTACTTTCACCATTTCCTTAATCTTTTACTTCAGTCCATTTAACATTTTTACCAATTCACCTCACAAAACATGTTTTTACCCCTTTGCATTCATAAACCTTCTCCAAAACATTTTCATTTCACTTCATTTCATTCTTACTATCTCATTAAGCATTTACTCTTATCATCTCATTAAGCATTTTTACTTTTACTACCTCATCAAACATTTTACCCCATCTCATTTAATTTTTACCACTTTGCACACCCTTTTAATTTACTACATTGCACCATTGGTTTTACCTCATCTCATTAAACTTTTCACATTTTGCATTTCATTTATTTGCATCACTTGTATGACACATTCTTATGTTTGCACACTAATACTTGCATACTTTCATATGCTCACATGTTCATACATTCATACATCCTTAGGCCTCTTGCATTCTCTTACCCTCTCACATGCTCATGCATTCATTAATTTCCATGTTTTGCATTCATTCTGAAATGTTCATGCATTTATTAATACCATGTCGTGTACTCAATAATGCTCATTCATGCATAGCCTTGTATGCTTATTCATTCATGCATCCTTATATGATCATTCACTCACATTCTTGTATGCTCATGCATTTGCATACTTGTCTAATCATGCACATCATTGCTTGCATGTTCACTCATCCAACCTAGATTGTTCTATGCCTATAATTAATTGTATCTCTCTTGTTCATGATGTCATTTAAATGTCTTGACTTAATTGTGTGCAATTCCTCCCCCATGCATGTACTCTTATATGAAGACGTAAGCCTACTACTTGTGTAGCATAGAGTCATTAAGATAAATGCACCTCTCTCACATACACACACACAATTGTTTTGAGAACTTTGTCTTGCATCTTTGATAATTGAATCCCTTGATTGTATTGGCATGCTTAATCTTGGTTGATGAATAATATGTTCATGATTGCTTGATCGTTGAAGTATGAGTCTTGTTCATTCATTTGCATTTGGTTATAGATTTAGAATTGATTTGAAATGTTCTACTTCTTTTCTAAAACCCATTTCCTAGATTCATTTTTAAAAAACCCTTTTATTTTCAAAACAAGAATAAAATAAATTGTCATTGATGACCAATCGCTACATTTTGCCGTTTAGGTTGTTAATGATGATTTTGTTTTCAAAAAGAGTTAGTAGTGAGGCCATTCTAACCATTGTTGTTCGGTCTTCGCAAAAGCTCAATCCTATTTTCGAAAACTTATTTATTCCTCAAAAATAAATCAATTGTCATTAATGATCAATTGCGCCGTTGCCGTTTAGATTATTAATGGTGATTTTCTTATCCTCTGCGAGTTAGTAGTGAGGTCATTCTAACCGTTGTTGTTCGGTCGTCAAAAACGCTCACCCAATTGCGAAAAGCTCTTAAGCCGTTTTCAGACGCAAAAGCCGAGAACTACGTAGCTTTGATCCCTCATTCCAGTGAGGGTACGTAGGACCGGGTTCATGTCCCGTCAAGCACCCTTTTAAAAAATCTTTGCTTTGTCCTGATTTTCAAAGATAACGCGAGAACTACGTAGCTTTGATCCCTCATCTCAGTGAGGGTACGTAGGACCGGGTTCATGTCCCGTCAAGCACCCTTTTAAAAAATCTTTGTTTTGTCCTGATTTTCAAAGATAACCAAAAATATCCCTCTTCCCCTCCTGTTTTCAATAAAACAAACTCTTAAATAAAAGAAAAGAAAAGAAAAAGAAGTAGAACAAATTGCTTTCAACTCAAACTTTTGTCTAAACCACATATCAAGTTAATGGTTCCCTTTCGGTAGAAAGAACGTGTGGGGTGCTAATACCTTCCCCATGCGTAACCGACCCCCGAACCTACATCTCTGAGTTTTCAAAAGACCATCCGCTTTTCCAAAAAAGGTTTTTTCAATGTTTTCCTAAATAAATATTGGTGGCGACTCTACTATTTTTCACGTTGTCAAACGAGAAGTCCAAACCGAATTTTTCGGGGCGCAACAGCTGGCGACTCTGCTGGGGACCACCGTGAGGCTTCACATCAATCATTTTGAAGCAAGTGGAAGAACCACTCGACCCCTACATGGCGCCAAAGGCAACTCTTTCTTGGAGCCTATAAATACTCCTCATTCTCTTCATTCAAATCATCTCTCAAGTTTTAGTCTACTTAGGAAATACTTTCATATAGTTGTAAGGAAAGGGAGAAAGTGACAACTTCTCCCTACTTTAGTTTATTTTCTTGTTGTTGTTCTGTTGCTGAGAGGTTCATTGCCCCAACATTGTTAGGTAGATTGTACAAAGGAGTTGCAATTGTGTAATGTTCATCTTTTCTTTTCTCCATTGTATTTTCGTTCTTATAAACAGGATATCTCTTGTTTATATGAGTTTAACAATGTCAAGCATGAGCTAGCTTACCCTTGGTTGGGAGGCTTTAACCATGTAATGAATCCTTGAGAAGTTATTATGTTACTTTTGATGTTTTGCAATTTAGTTCTTGTATTATAATTCTTTCAAAGCTTATTTTAAGATTGATCACTTAGAATAAGTAGGATCATAAATGCAGACATGGTTTATGGTTTGAACTCAAGAACTAATATGGATAAGTGTCTTAATAAAAGGAAACTATATTAATTCCAAGCTAAATCCTAGACATAGGCTTGCTTAGTCCATAGAATGAAACTGTTGGAGCTTAAAATACAAGGGTGTGTAACACCCCCTTCTAACATACACTACTATTTTAAATTAATTGAAAAATCAGAGTAGTTGAAAAACTTCAGTGCGACCACACGAGGGTGTCACCTTTAAACCACCACAGTTAAAACTCCAAAACAATAATTAAAATGAACTCCAAGTAAGGGATACATAGCACCAATCAAATCCGAGGATAAGTACTACAGCAGCGAAAAATAACAGAATTAACATAATAGTTCAAAACATAATGAAATAACAAGGACTAAACATCCCCCCCGGTGCTACGTATCAGAGCTGACTCGACCACACTAGAAGAAGGTACTCTAGTCACCTTCAGTCACCGTCACCTGCAGTTGCCGACATAAGAAGCAACATAACGCAGTAGGGTGAGTCTCGATACATAGGTAATAATAAATAAAACAAGAAACACAGTAGAATAGGCAAGCTAGCACACCAACATACGGTCAAGTCAAATACACCAGAAATACAGTCAAATCAAGTACACCACTATTTTATGAACACCCAAATTAATCACCAAAGCAATGAATGTAATGTATGAGATGCAACCCAAAACTTTACAGGCATATGCATGTGGATCCATCACCAAAATTGCCTTGAGGGCATTCACCAATCACCAAAATATTTTATGAGGCCGAGACCTATTCACCAAAATATGCATATGAGTATGCGACACCATGACTATGCACCATAACACCAGAACACCAAATAATGCATTAATATGCTCACCCATAATTTGTATACGCACCGGTCACAAAGGGAGAGTCATAGACCTCTCATTCACCACAATATAATCACCATTAATACACTTCACCATAAATAATAACCCTACAGGGACTAAAACGACACCCTAAGGGATTAAAAGAACACCAAGGACTAATTCCACACCAAAGGACTAAATCTAACTCCAGGGACTAGACCAACACCTAAGAATTAAAACACCACCTAGGGACCAATTTAACACCTAAGGACCAATTTAACATCCAGTGACTAATTTGACACCTCAAGGACCAGAACTGCACTAGGGACTGAACCCACACCTAGACACAGTACACCAGGCGCCAAGTTGCGCCTTGGGCTGCCAAAGTTGGCGCTCGTCACCTAGACACAGACGCCAAGTTGCGTCTTGGGCTGCCAAAGTTGGCGCCCATCCATATATAGGAGCATCGGCTCGTCTAATAGGGGTACAAAACTCATCCATGTGGGACTCGAAGCCCATCTCAACCACACAAAATGATCATTAGGAAATCTGTGTACTGCTATAATTTGGAATAAACAAAAGACATAATAATCTTGAGCGACACTACCAATACCTCATGTAGACAGTAAGGGATCCGTAACATGTCATGTAAATAAGTAAAGGGTCACTAGTAGTTAATTATCAAACCAGTAAATTCACTAGTGTCACGTAAGTGCCATCTACACGCCTATTCAAGTACCTGTCCAGCAACTATTACAAGCAAGACTATTCATGCAATAGCAATTACAATCCTTATTAGCATATCTTACTAACTACAGAGTGAGGGGTAATAACGTGAGGGAAATAGAATACTAGGGAGACATGATAGTTATACATAAAGGTACCTTCAAGAAACACGTTGCCATATTAAGGGGATGAAGTCTCAAGCAATACAGTAACTCATAATATACTTATATGGTATTATAAGTCTCATTAACCATACAAAGACATGAACAATTCGCAAAGGAAAATAATAGGCATCGTAATTGTCAGTACAATTTCAACAAGTAAAATCCAACGATCACTCTGTGGAGACATGAATCAACATATTAACTGATAAAAGGATAAGGTTCCGTGACAGATTATCGACGTGTACAAGGGATGACTCCACATTGGATAGTAATTTCATTGGGTCGTGGTTGTGCAAATATTGTCTGTCATGAGATCGCTATTTTTTAATAGAAACAAACTTCCATCACCATATGACGTAATTTATTCCCGGAAACCATAACTGTTTCTTTCATCCAAAACTCTTAAAATTAAAGTACCATGGAAGGTTTTAAAGAGTGTGATTACTCAACTCAATCATTCAAGCACATTATAAATCAACCAAACAATTACTCCTAACACCTAATCCCTATGGTTTCATGTTCTATAAATTATTAACTACGAAAGAGAGCCCCCTTACCTTTGCCTTTAGAATCGTTTGGAGGTGAAACTCTTCTACAAAGACACCAAATTAGCGCACCAACTATGGCTTCTCTCCCTCTCCTCTTCCTTGCGTCTTCCTTTCCCTTCTTTTCTCCCTAGCCGTCGCGTTCTCTCCCTCTCCTCGTCTCACTTTCTAATCTCTGATTTCTTTGCTCTAATGAGGGTTTCTCCTAAGACCCAAGGGTTTTACTAATTGGGTTTGGGCCACTTAACACTAATGGGCCCTATTTGCACACCCTTAATTACTTTCTCATATCCCTCCTTATTTAACTAAAATACTCCCCATTTATTTTCTACACCCCACTCCTTATTTAAATTAAATACCCTATTTTTATTTTAATATGGCCAACTAAAATACTACTTAATTAAATTAATTAAATAATTACTTGATAAATTTTGGGGCGTTACAATTCTCCCCCACTTAGGACATTTTCGTCCTCGAAAATTTAACTATTATGGACAATGCACAACATAAACACTCACCACAACAGACAATAGATTCTAGCAGAGTACCATTAACGAAACACGTACCTCTAAATGCGACCATCATTCTTCCGTAGGCTCTGTACCTGCCAGGACAAACACTCTCCCGCTAGACCTCTCCTTCTTCGGCTTTGGACACTTGGTACTAATGTGCCCCATTGCTCCACAGTTGTAGCAGACCACATCTTGATTCTCACACTTAGCAGCTATATGACCCTCTTTACCACACTTGAAGCACTTGTTGACCATGCAATCTGGACTCTTATGTCCCGGCCTACCACACTTGTGACACACAATGCCCGCAGAAGCGTCTCCCCCACTTGGCTTCTTGCCCGAACTCTCCTCTCCCTTGCCCTTACCACCTGAAACATCATAGGGCTTCCCACGAAACTGAGAACCTCTCTTTTCTTTCACTATCTTCTATGAAGCATTGCTATCCTCCTCGAAAATCCTACAGCTATCAACCAGGTCATTAAACACCCTTATCTTCTGGTAACCAATCGCCTTCTTGATGTCATGCCTTAACCCGTTCTCAAACTTGATACACTTCGAAAATTCAGAGCTCGCATCATTTGTGTAATGAGGGTAGAACTTGGACAATTCCACAAACTTTGCCGCATACTCCGCCACAGTCTTATTCCCCTGCTTCACCTCCAGAAATTCCAATTCCTTCTTTCCTCTCACATCCTCTGGGTAGTACTTCCTCATGAACTCCCTCTTGAAAACATCCCATGAAATCTCTCCACCAGCAGCTTCCAATCTCTCCAGAGTTCCCAGCCACCAATCATCGGCCTCCTCAGCTAGCATGTGAGTACCGTACCTCACCTTCTGCGCAGGCGTGCAATCCATAACACGGAAAATTCTCTCGATCTCCTTCAACCATGCTAAAGCTCCATCGGGATTATACCGACCTTTGAAAGTAGGCGGATCCTCCCTTTGGAGCGTGGCCAAATTACGCGCACCAAAGATCGGCGGCGACTCTTTGATTCCCCACAACTGAGCGAGCGCATCGCCAGAGAAGCGAAAGAAAAGCGGCATCATTTCGTCCAGCCATCTTAACTTATCAATGAAACAAAATTCCAGTCAGAACGAGTAACAAGACTCGAGAATTATAAGACTAAAGACTCAACGACTTGGTCGGACAGACCGAACTGCTCTGATACCACTAATGTAACACCCCCTTCTAACATACACTACTATTTTAAATTAATTGAAAAATCAGAGTAGTTGAAAAACTTCAGTGCGACCACACGAGGGTGTCACATTTAAACCACCACAGTTAAAAAACTCCAAAACAATAATTAAAATGAACTCCAAGTAAGGGATACATAGCACCAATCAAATCCGAGGATAAGTACTACAGCAGCGGAAAATAACAGAATTAAAATAATAGTTCAAAACATAATGAAATAACAAGGACTAAACATCCCCCCCGGTGCTACGTATCAGAGCTGACTCGACCACACTAGAAGAAGGTACTCTAGTCACCTTCAGTCACCGTCACCTGCAGTTGCCGACATAAGAAGCAACATAACGCAGTAGGGTGAGTCTCGATACATAGGTAATAATAAATAAAACAAGAAACACAGTAGAATAGGCAAGCTAGCACACCAACATACAGTCAAGTCAAATACACCAGAAATACAGCCAAATCAAGTACACCACTATTTTATGAACACCCAAATCAATCACCAAAGCAATGAATGTAATGTATGAGATGCAACCCAAAACTCCACGGGCATATGCATGTGGATCCATCACCAAAATTGCTTTGAGGGCATTCACCAATCACCAAAATATTTTAAGAGGCCGAGGCCTATTCACCAAAATATGCATATGAGTATGCGACACCATGACTATGCACCATAACACCAGAACACCAAATAATGCATTAATATGCTCACCCATAATTTGTATACGCACCGGTCACCAAGGGAGAGTCATAGACCTCTCATTCACCACAATATAATCACCATTAATACACTTCACCATAAATAATAACCCTACAGGGACTAAAACGACACCCTAAGGGATTAAAAGAACACCAAAGACTAATTCCACACCAAAGGACTAAATCTAACTCCAGGGACTAGACCAACACCTAAGAATTAAAACACGACCTAGGGACCAATTTAACACATAAGGACCAATTTAACATCCAGGGACTAATTTGACACCTCAAGGACCAGAATTGCACTAGGGACTGAACCCACACCTAGACACAGTACACCAGGCGCCAAGTTGCGCGCCTTTGGAACGCCAAAGTTGGCGCTCGTCACCTGAGACACGACGCTGAGTTGCGTCTTGGGTCTGCCAAAGTTGGCGCCCATCCATATATAGGAGCATCGGCTCGTCTAATAGGGGTACAAAACTCATCCATGTGGGACTCGAAGCCCATCTCAACCACACAAAATGAGCATTAGGAAATCTGCGTACTGCTATAATTTGGAATAAACAAAAGACATAATAATCTTGAGCGACACTACCAATACCTCATGTAGACAGTAAGGGATCCATAACATGTCATGTAAATAAGTAAAGGGTCACTAGTAGTTAATTATCAAACCAGTAAATTCACTAGTGTCACGTAAGTGCCATCTACACGCCTATTCAAGTACCTGTCCAGCAACTATTACAAGCAAGACTATTCATGCAATAGCAATTACAATCCTTATTAGCATATCTTACTAACTACTGGTGAGTGAGGGGTAATAACGTGAGGAAATAGAATACTAGGGAGACATGATAGTTATACATAAAGGTACCTTCAAGAAACACGTTGCCATATTAAGGGGATGAAGTCTCAAGCAATCTGAAGAACTCATAATATACTTATATGGTATTATAAGTCTCATTAACCATACAAAGACATGAACAATTCGCAAAGGAGAATAATAGGCATCGTAATTGTCAGTACAATTTCAACAAGTAAAATCCAACGATCACTCTAAGGATTTCAAATATGGAGACATGAATCAACATATTAACTGATAAAAGGATAAGGTTAAAGTGGATGATTATAAAGCGTTTACAAGGGATGACCCCACATTAGATAGTAATTTCATTGGGTCGTGGTTGTGCAAATATTGTCTTTCATGAGATCGCTATTTTTTAATAGAAACAAACTTCCATCACCATATGACGTAATTTATTCCCGGAAACCATAACTGTTTCTTTCATCCAAAACTCTTAAAATTAAAGTACCATGGAAGGTTTTAAAGAGTGTGATTACTCAACTCAATCATTCAAGCACATTATAAATCAACCAAACAATTACTCCTAACACCTAATCCCTATGGTTTCATGTTCTATAAATTATTAACTACGAAAGAGAGCCCCCTTACCTTTGCCTTTAGAATCGTTTGGAGGTGAAACTCTTCTACAAAGACACCAAATTAGCGCACCAACTATGGCTTCTCTCCCTCTCCTCTTCCTTGCGTCTTCCTTTCCCTTCTTTTCTCCCTAGTCGTCGCGTTCTCTCCCTCTCCTCTTCTCACTTTCTAATTTCTGATTTCTTTGCTCTAATGAGGGTTTCTCCTAAGACCCAAGGGTTTTACTAATTGGGTTTGGGCCAGTTAACACTAATGGGCCCTATTTGCACACCCTTAATTACTTTCTCATATCCTTCCTTATTTAACTAAAATACTCCCCATTTATTTTCTACACCCCACTCCTTATTTAAATTAAATACCCTATTTTTATTTTAATATGGCCAACTAAAATACTACTTAATTAAATTAATTAATTAAATAATTACTTGATAAATTTTGGGGCGTTACAGGGTGAACTTACTTAAGAGCTTAGACATAAGACTTGTAATGAAACCCTGAAGAAAAGTTGCTGAAAAGCAAGAGTGTCATTTTTAACAGCATTCATTGCAGGTGCAATCATTGCAGGAGCAATGGTTGCAGGAGCATCAATAGTAGCATAATAGTTCCAAGGTGAAATTACTTAGGAAAAGGCATTCCAACCATCTCTCTCATCTGAAACACAACATCTTTATTATCTTAACTTTATATACACATTCACCACTCATCACTTTTATTTTATTCTTGAACTCTTGCATCACTAAGCATTACTAATATCTTGAAAGCTAAGAAATTAAAACAATCCCTGTGGGTTCGACCTTTCTTATCATTGTATTACTTGTTAAAGACTGTGTATACTTGCACACCCTTTTCCAATAACATTGGCTCTATCAATGGTTCAAGTGGATCAGGCCTTGGAAACAATCAGATATCGATCCGGAGAGGGTCACTTGGATCCAGTGTTATGGCGTTCCGGTCCACGCCTGGAACTCACAATTTTTTTCCAAGTTGGTGGCTCAGGTTGGTGAGTTTGTTCGTTCAGATGAGAGCACTGAAAAGCAGAGATCTTTTGATGTCGCAAGAATACTGGTCCGTACACGGTCGTCTGAGACAATGAACAAGGTGATTCAGGTGGTCATTAACATTTTCTGTTTTCGATTAGGCTGGTGGAGGATATGTGGGGCTCGCCTCAATGGATACTCATGGATGCTAGCAAGGAAGTTGATACTGATGAATCATCAAGTTCTGAGGATGATTTCTCTAACCACTTCTACTCCGGTAATAGCGACGGCCAGGGAGAAGAGGAGGGGGTGAAGCTGAACTAAACGCCCTATTAAATGCTGGAAGTATACCAAGGAAGGTAGACCAGGATTTTGTGGATTGCAATCTGAATCAGGCTGGTAATGATAGCCCTAATGTTGCGGTTAAGGCTCCCGAGGGTCAACCTCTCCCAAATCAGTTGGAAGCTTTGTGGAGGAATCAAACCCTACTGAAATCCAAAATAATATTTCTTCAATCAATAATGGGCCCGGAGCGCCTAGTGATCATTTGTTGGGCCAGCAGCTTGGCAACCCGAACCCACCGCCCAACCCCAAGAAGTCTTTAGATCTCCATTCAATTCCAAATCCGTCTAGGAATGCCATCCGGGTGGGCCCTCTAAAACTCAAGGATATGAGGAAGCTTCTACGGGTTGGTATGAAGAGGGACACCCGATCCGGATAATTTAATTTCACGCAGAGATACTGTAAAGAAGTTTCAATCGAATCCCATGTTATTGCTCTTGTGGCGCACCAGTCTAGTGATATTAGCGCTCATCCCTCCTCTTTGTTTTCGGCTGGGACGATATTATGTGGGGGCTCGATGTCTAGCGGAGACATTGCTAATTGTAATAATAGGTTCTGGGCCCTTCAAAGTAAGGCAGTTACAAGGAGGGTTTGGGAGAATGCTAAAAGCCTAGGGGTGGAAGGAAATTTTCCTGATGAGACATACATTGATTTGATAGAGGCAAGTGAAAGACGTGATGAAGCAGAGAGTAGCAAGAGGGCGACTATACCTAGGGTCTCATGAATATTCAATCTTAAATATTAGTGGGTGGGGCGACCGTGCTAAGCGTCCTCAAGTAACGTCTCTTATAAATTCTGGTTCTTTTGATTTTGTCTGTTTGCAGGAGACGAAGAGGGACGCTATGGAAGAATTTGAGATTGGTCTTTTGTGGGGTAATCGCAGCTTTTGATGGGTTCACCAACCTTCGCGTGGTTCGGTGGGTGGTATTTTGTGCTCTTGGTTAGATGGGGCGTGCACAGCTAGCTCTCACTTCTCAGGCACTGGTTTTTTAGGCGTGAAGGTCGTAGCTCGTAATAAAGTGGTTAACGTTGTCAATGTTTATGCTCCTTGTTCCACTAGTGCGAAGAGAAGGCCTTGGTCTGATTTGCTGGCAACTAAGAATAGTATGGGGGATGGTGTTTGGCGTATAGTGGGTGACTTCAATGCTGTAACTTGTGCATCCGAGAGAAAAGGGAGGAGTGGGGTTACTTATGATACAGAGATTGATTATTTTAACACCTTCATTGTTGACATAGATTTGGTGGATGTGCCGGTGTCTGGGAAGTTTTCTTGCTTTTGTTCTGATGGAGTGTCTATTGTTGCGCCCGAAAAAGTCCCCGAGGGGTTTTTCTTCGTTTACAACTTTTTAAAACAATGAAGTCGCCACCAATATTTTTTATAAGGAAAATATTGAAGAAAACCTTTTTGAGGGAGAGGTCTTTTGAAAACAGGAGATTTGGGTTCTGGGGTCGGTTAGGCATGGGAAGGTATTAGCACCCCACACCTCCTTTCTACTGAAAGGGAACCTTTAATTAAACGTGTGGTTTTAAGTGTTGATTTGAAAAATACTTAAATTTGCCTCTTGATTGAAAAGACTTAATGAAATTTTTATATGCGGGCCCACGCGCGAGGGTTAGCGCTTTGGGTTTTTGAAAGGAAAATTGTTTTTAATTTATTGTGCTTGACGGAGGGGATCCGCTCCTACGTATCTCCAGGTGCGATGGAGAACTCAAAGCTACGTAGTTCTAGGTTTTTTATTTTTAACTTGTTTAGTTGTGAAAAATTAGGCATTCGTGATGATCAATTGAGCAAAGGCTCCAAGTGATCACCACTAGTTCCTCATTGTTAATGATTATGCAAGCAGAGGCTTTCGCAAAACCACTAACAAAGTTTTTGGTTTATTGAAAAAAAGTTTTTTAGGAAAATTAGGCATTCATGATGATCAATTGAGCAAAGGCTCCAAGTGATCACCACTAGTTCCTCATTGTTAATGATTATGCAAGCAAAGGCTTCGCATGACCACTAACAAAGTTTTTGATTTATTGAAAATAATTAGAAAAATTAGGCATTCATGATGATCAATTGAGCAAAGGCTCCAAGTGATCACCACTAGTTCCTCATTGTTAATGATTATGCAAGCAGAGGCTTCGCAAAACCATTAACAAAGTTTTTGATTTATTGAAAATAATTGGAAAAATTAGGCATTCATGATGATCAATTGTGCAAAGGCTCCAAGTGATCATCACTAGGTCCTCATTGTTAATGATCGTGCAAGCAGAGGCTTCGCAAGACCACTAACAAAGTTTTTTGATTTATTGAAAGTTTTTTTTTTTTAGAAAATTTAGGCATTCATGATGATCAATTGAGCAAAGGCTCCAAGTGATCACCACTAGTTCCTCATTGTTAATGATTATGCAAGCAGAGGCTTCGCAAAACCATTAACAAGGTTTTTTTATTTATTGAGAAATCATTTGAGTTGAAAGAGAATTAAAAAACGAGAAAAAGGGTGAAAATTTGTAAAATGGGGGTGTTATTAGTTACGGGGGTTGTATAACTAAGCAGGGGGTGTGAAAATTAAAGGCCCAATCTCGTTTTTGGTACCAGGAGGCATTGCAACAAAAAATGAATGGGCTCTTGAGGGGAAGGGGTATGCTGTAATTGAGGGGTGTAGCTTGTACAGATTTTGAAATCAGAGAAAAAATAAAAATGAATATACCTAATAATATCCTGAAGACATAAAAGGGATTTTTTTAGGTTTTAAAAGACTCATTTATTCCTTCCCCCATTCGCGCCGCAGTCAAAGGATAGAGAGAGGGAGGGTGAACTCGGCTCCACCATGGGAGAGAGAGATGGGGGTCTGACGAGAGAGGAGAAGCGACGAGAGAGGAGAGGAGCGGCGGCGAGGCGAAGCGGAGGAGAGGGTCGCGACGTCGAGGGGGCGCTGCGTTCGCGACGGGCGGCCGTTGAGTATGGCGGCTGGCGGCGCTTATTCGCGAGAGGCAAGTCCGAGTTCGATTTTTGATTCTTCCCGGCTTTTTTCGGTATTTTTCGTCTTCTCCTCCGATTTGTCACCGGGTTCCATTAGGGGTGTTAGGTGACGGTGGTGGGTCGCTTGTGTGGTTGCGGTGGTGGTGTTGGCTTTTGGGTGGGGATGGTGGTTAGGTGACGGTTGGAGGGTGAGTTGTGGTGGTTTTGGTGGTGGTTGGAGATGGGTTTGGGTGGAGCTTCGGTTTGGACAAGATGGTAATCATTTTGCAGTGAAAGGGTCTCGGTTTTGGGGGGAAAACGACGAACTCGCCGGTGAGTCCGCCGGAGAAGACGACTGGAATCTCACCGGCGAAGTGACAGATGGTTCTCCTTTTCTTTTTGCATTTTTTTTTCGCTTCTTCTCCTCTAGTTAGTGTTGGTGGTTCTGATGTACATATTGTTCCATATTTTTGGAAACAGATCTGATTACTATTTTTTCTATGTTCTAAGAATTAACATTTACAATATAAGAACTAACACATACAGAGCTCGAATTATATATATTACACTTAATACACAGAAACAACACTCCCAATATCTACATTTCAGATCTAATCTAATAACACAATAAAAGAGAAAATGCCTTGGAATGGGAAAAAGCCAACCTGGCCTTTGGACGATCTGGTTTGTTCGTTGCTGACTGCTCTGGATCTGTTGATAAACTTGCTTAATCTTTTTTCAGGAACTAAAAACAATACTGTTTTTGGGATTAGGGTCTCAGTGTAAAACCCTAATCATTTTTGGTGTTGTTTACCCCGAAAAACGTGTCCCTGTACTGCTGCTGTTGACCGCTTTTTATATTGAAATTCTAGGTCTAGTAATTAATGATTTTGAACGGGCCTTGACTATTTTTCAGGTTTGGAGCGGATCGGGCCAGTGGTACTCGAGAGCAAGATTTCTTTCTTTGCTACCCTTTTATTATTTTTTTGTATTTTCGGATTTAATTATTTTTGTACATTATGTGTTATTATTTTTGTATTTTTGGACATTTGGACACTTGAACACTTCTAATTTGTTGTAAAAATTAAATAGACTCTTTTTGACATTTTTGGATTATATAACACTTTTAAATTGTAAATAACACTAAATGGAATTTTTGAAATCTTGGACTATATACATATGCTCAAAATAAATTAACTTTGCAAAAAAAGAATAATAATAAAAGAGTCCGCCAAACACAAAGACGAGAGTAGGCGGACTAGACGGATACGCTACAACGAGACTCAAATAGAAGAAATGAGCTCAAGAACTAAAAACGCTACTTATGCGACTAAACCCAAATACGAAGATTAAATTGAAGAACGCATACGAAAAGATTGGTCACTCGCGTGCTCGCTTAATTTAAGCAATGTATCTCGATTTAGTTGAGCCGACGATTGAAATTATTTGAAATTAAAAGGGCGGACAAAATTGGGGTATTATAGTTTGCCCTCTTTATTTCACATTTTCGCCAAAAATATGAATTGGCCTTTTCATATTTGTTGGTGAAATGGAAATAAAGATATAGAAATAATACTAATTTTGTCCGCTTCAGAAAAGTTCAAATCTTTTTGTTATTTTCCTTTTGAGGGGGTTAACACTGGTCGCATTAACGAGAAAGCAATAAATTGGAAAAAACAGTAAATTGGGAAAAGCGGTAAATTGGAAATTCGGAGGTTGCCTAAAACCTTTTAACGGACTCTTGTCGAGTCACGAGCTCGGGGTGGCCTTTTCGAGCGCCGATCAATATCAAGTCCGAATCGATTTGATCAATGGATTTACGCTGTGCCTTAGGTCGACACAACTAATCCAGAAGGACTTAACGGTTCGATGGATCCATCGCGCTCGCGTGCGATGTTGTGATTCGTGGAAGGAGTTCACTAACTCGAAGGAGTTCACTAACTCGGGTTGATGGAGTTTACGAACTCGGATTGATGGAGTTTACGAACTCGGGGGTGGCCTTTTCGGCGCCGATCAACATCAGTCCGAATCGATTTGATCAATGGATTTACGCTTGTGCCTTAGGTGGCACAACTAATCCGAAGGACTTAACGGTCCGATGGATCCATCGCGCTCGCATCGTACGTGCGATGTTGTGATGCGTGGAAGGAGTTCACTAACTCGAAGGAGTTCACTAACTCAGGTTGATGGAGTTTACGAACTCTGTGCTGAAGGAATTTTAGAAACTTGGGGTTGATGGAGTTTACGAACTCTGGGTTGATGGAGTTTACGAACTCTGTGCTGATGGAGTTTACGAACTCTGGGTTGATGGAGTTTACGAACTCTGTGCTGATGGAGTTTACGAACTCTGGGTTGGTGGAGTTTACGAACTCTGTGCTGATGGAGTTTACGAACTCTGGGTTGATGGAGTTTACGAACTCTGTGCTGATGGAGTTTACGAACTCTGGGTTGATGGAGTTTACGAACTCTGGGTTGATGGAGTTTACGAACTCTGTGCTGATGGTGATTTTCTAAAAATGAGATTTTTGGGACTCTCTGGCCCGAAGTAACTTTTCTCTTGGATGGTGCATGAAATGCATGCACTTGGGTATTCGGGTGCATATGAATGCAATGATTGATTTTGGTGGGATGTTTCTTCGGTTTGATTTTTCATCCTTCGCTCTTTTGAGATGCGAATTTGAAAGTGTAATGCACTACTGTTTGATGACATGGAGTGATGAATGGTATGGATGATATGAGAATGATGAATGATATGAAGATGTTTTCTTTTTTTTTTTTTTTTTTTTTTTTTTTTTTGTGTGTGTTCCGTCTTCTGTGACTTTCTTTTTCTTTTTTCATTCTGTTTTTCTTTAAGCAGCTTTCTTTTTCTCGCTTATTTGTTTTTTCTTTGGCACTTTTTTGTTTGATTAAATCCACATTTGTCTGACGGAGGTCGCTCCAGACGATAGTCAGCGAGATTACATAGCGATTCGTTACGGCTGTTTTGTCTCTTCTCTCTTTTTTTTTCACTTGGGAAATCATTTCCTTCTGTATTTTTCAGAGATTTCATAATGATCCTGTAATGCTCTTGAATATGCACATGTTTTGCAAATCAATTTCATCAATCATAAAAATTATCATTTTGAAAGAGATGGATAGATGAAAGCAAGTGACACGAAAAGCACACATATGAAAGAAAAGTTGGACTTTTATTGATATGGAAATTGGGCCTTGCAGAAAGTCACGCCAATTGAAAGTGCATTATAATCTTTCTTTTAAAGCGAGAAAATACAAGAGAAAGGAGCAGATCTTGTGATTTCATCTCTCGAAGTAATATTGCGTGCGCCGCCGTCCATACTCATAACTCGATCGCCTCTTATCCAAACCTTTGGGAGTCTTGATTGCCTTTCCTTTTCTCGAGCCCAAGTTTTTCGAATTCTAATTTTTGCTCGACCGCTCTTTGCGAGTTTTCAATCCACCGGTCGCTCACGATTTTGCCTAGGCCGCCTTTGCGGGTTTTCAGCCTAGCGAGCTAACTTTTCCTTGGCTTATCTTTCTCTTTTTTGTTTATTTTTCTAGGCATAATACTTCTTGATCACATCTGAGTTCACTGGATTTGGAATCTCATCTCCGTCCATGTTTGCCAGGATTAGAGCTCCTCCTGAGAATGCCTTCTTCACCACATAAGGTCCTTCATATTTGGGAGCCCATTTGCCCTCGGGTCAAAATGCAGTATTGGCAAGATGCGCTTGAGTACAAGGTCTCCTTCTTGAAATTCACGAGGACGGACTCTTTTGTCAAAAGCCCTTATCATCCTCTGTTGGTACAAC
Source organism: Oxytropis ochrocephala (assembly GCA_020916435.1). Lineage (NCBI taxonomy): Eukaryota > Viridiplantae > Streptophyta > Magnoliopsida > Fabales > Fabaceae > Oxytropis > Oxytropis ochrocephala. The sequence goes on along the minus strand of CM037091.1, from coordinate 48,864,974 downwards.
TGTCCATGACACATTGCGGCTACTCGTTTTTCGTCAATGAGGTTCGACTGGTCAAGACGGGACTGAACCCATTCTGCTTCAACAAGTTCTGTCTCCATTAACACGTGCGAGGATGGTATTTCAACTTCAATGGGGAGGGCGCCTCCACCCGTAAACCGATGAGTAGGGGTTGCCCGGTCGATGTACGCGCCAGAATACGATAGCCATGCAAAGTGAAAGGAAGCATTTCGTGCGGTCTTTGTGAGGTTACCACCATTTTTACGCACTATTCTCTTGATATTCTTGTTGGCGCTTCAACCGCCCCATTCATCTTGGGGGATGCGGGGATGAATTGTGATCTTTGAATCTTGAACTCAAAGACATAGGTCCTTCATCATTCTCTTTGTTCAAGTTGTTGCCATTATCAACGATGATTTTGTTGGGAAGACCGTAACGGCAGATCGATCTTTCTTGACAAACTTGGCAACCACCGAATCAAGTTATACTTGAATATGAGGCGGCTTCAACCCACTTGGTGATCTCTAGAACTTTGCCCTGATGTAACTTGACTGAATCTTGGAGTGCCAGCCTTTTGATTTTTCTTTCCCCTTTTTTTGAGATTTTTTTTTTTTTTTTTGACAAACATATTTAAGTAAATAAACTTATTTGTCCTAAAGCTAAAACTCTGAAAAAGCAATCAATCATTGATCGGAATGGATTTTTGGAGGTTGTGGGTTTTTGTGGAGGAAGGATGATTGGGTTTAATGAAGTGTTTGAAGCTAATGGTAGGATGATTTTTATTCGGTGTTGGCTGACGTTTGATGATTTATGATGGTTTATTTGGCTTGATGAGGTGTTTGGAAGTTTTATTCCTGGCTAAGGGTTGGTGGAGGGCGGGATGCCGAGGTCAAAGGGAAGTATTTGCAGTTTATTGAGACAATGATCTCTTGTGTTTTGTGGTAACGTGTATCAGCTCACCACTTACATTTCTTTTGTATTTTTGGGATTTTCATTTTTAAATCCCTTTTTCTTTTTTTCTTTTTTGATTTTTTTTTTATTTTTCTTTTTGATTTTTTTGGCTCGGGTGAGCTTGATAAAAAGTGATGCATCTTTTTTGATATTTGAGGTGATCCTTGTCTAGGTGATTTTGGGATTTTTTTTTTTTTGGCTTACGATGGTATACAGTTTTTTTGAGAACATGGGAAGATGGTCGAACTTTATTTCAAATCACGATTGCTCGTTTTCTCAAAAAAATTAACTCAAGGACAATAATTTATTTACTCCTATATATTTGCCCTCTTCCTTTTTTTTTTATATTTTTTGTTTTTTTTCTTTTTGAAGGAGAAAAATCATCTTCGGACTAGCACGATTGAGATCTACGTAGTCGACGCACATTCGACCTTCCCATCCTTCTTGGGAACTGGGACAATATTGGCAACTCTTTGTGGGTACTTGGCCACTCGCTAGGAACCCCGTGATCAAAGCTCGCTTCTTTACCTCATCCGGCTTTTTGGTTGACCTCGGCTTCATTCTTCTTAAGTTACGCTTGGTGGTGGGCACTCGCTTGACCCAAGCAACTTGTGTTCAACAATGTCGGTATCTAACCCCAGCATATCTTTGTATGACCATGTAAAGACGTCAGCATAATCATGCAAGAGTTGGATTAACTTTTTGCGTTCACCATCTTCCATGGCGGTACCAACCTTAACTTCTTTTTTATCTTCTTCTGTACCCAAGTTGACGATCTCAATCGACTCCCCATGAGGTTGAATGATCTTTTCTTCTTGCTCTATTAATCTCATTAATTCCGGAGGGGTTTCCCAGTTTTCATCAGCATCCCCTTTAGTTTGGTTAATTGGATGATCAAAGTCGTAATAGGGATTGTTGGCACTGTTATTTTCAGAGACAATTGTTGTGGTTCTGCCTTTTGCCGAAGCGAAAAAGCAGAATGAGAAGCGAAACAAACAAGCAAACAATAATAAAACAGGAAAGAGGACACATGAAATATGGAGAAATGATTTTTATTGATGGAAGTTCAAAAACAACGTTCTTATTGATGATAATGATTCTGAAAATAAAACATGTGTGCCCCTAACAACTGGTCCTATGGCCTTGGGCAGAGCCACAGGGTTGCATTACAACTAATTACTTTAAATTAAAAGTCACAGGAGAATCAGCAGCCTTCCAATTCTTTAATTCTTCACCGACGAACCAGGCTCGTCCCACCCTCTTCAGACTCAGAACTATCTATGATGGCAGCAACGTGGTTGTGTTGCTCATCTTCCTCATCCCATCCTGTAGGCTGGATGTCTTCCAATCGGATTTGAGCGCTCTCAGGAACATCATATCTGACCCAGTAATCGAACTTTCCACTGGGCTCCCCTAAGGTATCCCAACATCCCTCTTTTGCCATGTTGACAACCACTTGGTTGCGTTGCTCGTCTTCCTCATCCCATCATGTAGGCTGGATGTCTTCCAAACGGATTTGAGCACTCGCAGGAGCATCATATCTGACTAAGTAGTCAAACTTTCCACCGGGCTCCCCTAGGGTATCCCAACATCCCTCTTTTATAGGCACTACGGTTACGTCTTCATTGATTTCTTCCTCTCAGCATCCGATCATCGACTTACGGTTTTGGTGAGGGTAATTCTGAGGGAAGCCATTCACACCGTAATGAGGATTATTCATCAACATTACGACTGGGTTCACGTGTGGGTCACGTGAGTGAATTGTATTCCCAGGGATTGGTCTCTGAACTTGGGGATGGACCGTCATTGGCCAATTGAAACCCGCCGGAGTTCCTGGAGCAGTAGCAGGGATTGGGATCTGGATCTGGGCTTGAGGCGTCTCCGTTCCAACTTCATTTGCAACTACGTCAGACTGAGCTTGCCCCGCGGTTCTTGGAGGATCTCCTCCAGGATTTGTGTCAGCAGCAGGAGGTGTATAGCCTAACGGGAGACCACCATAGGGAGGCCATTGCACTGTTTGAAGGGCTTGAGCGATCCCCGACCCAGGAGGGGGAGGAGGATTGTCCACCCCAGCAGTAGTAGCTTCAGCTGTACCAACATTTCTTAAGGCACTCAGCACTCTTATGACCTCTGCCATTTGATCTTTCATGATTTTCATCTCAGCTTGAAGGGCTTGATTTCCTTGATTCGACTTGCGACTCTCGACCATTAGGATTTGGATATCCTGGAATTTCAACATTCTGATGTGGCAATGGATTGCCCTGATCAACGTCGCCTTGATTGTTGTTCATGTTCCTCGCTTGTAGACGCGTCAAATAGCGATGTCTAACCAGCTTGCCTGATTTTCTGTTGACGGAACACGCTTATGAACACAAGAATGAATAAATGAATGCAATGCAATGCGATATGTATGATTATAACTTTAATGCATGAAGAATGCTAATGATGAATTTTTCAAGATTTTGTTGTATGCAAATGCAATGATGCAAAATGATGTAAATGCGAAATGATGTGGATGATATGGAAAAATGGTAATAAAATGAGGTTTGATTGGTGGTACTTTGAACATTTTCGAAACTGCATGCCACCTCATGTAGTTGTTTATGAAATAAAAAGTGCAACTTTCGAAATAAAGTTTGAGAAAAGGGAATGCTTAAGCTAAATGCAACAAACAAAAGCGTGCCCCCGTGTCCTATGAATGGTGGGAATCTTAGGGTCTAAAGTCAACGAAAAGGGTAATCCTCTCATGTAAGTTCTAATCACTTCCTCACAATGGCAACCAAGAGCTAAAGTCTTCCTCATGATAACACCCACAATCGTAGAAAGCTACCGAGTGTGAGGCATCATGACAAAGCATACTCTTGGGCGGAACTTTCATGAGAGCCATACAGACAAAGGTCTACGAATGGCAGTCACTAGTCGTTCCCACTCTCCTAGGTTTTTGTTCAGACCTTGGGTTTTAGGCCCCACTCAACGCTCACAAGTACAGGGTGTGAAGTGTGTGTTGAGGGCACGACACCTAGAAATAACTACCCTTCCCCACCTGCAAATGAAAACCCAGAACAGTCCAGAAAAGAGAAGAGTCATCTACCCTAAGGTTCAATCATGCATACACCATTTCAATATACAAACCATTCTAAGGAGTCAATGAAGATTGCACGCATTGCTTACCTTAAAGAAAGTGGAGCAAAGAAGAGGGAGCATGATAAGATTGGGGAATGCATGAAAGAAAGAAGCATATAAGCAAAGAGGATGAGAGGAAACAATCATAGTAGAGGAAGAAGCTTAACGATATGAATGCAACAATGTTTGTATGAGAAAGAATAAGAATAGAGAGCAAAACAAGGCATTCAAATCAAGCACACAAATCACATTTTTAATTAATTAGGCTCGACCTCTTTTGAAAAATAATTTCTTCACTCCCCGAGTGGAGTCGCTAATTGCTATGCCGAAAAAGTCCCCGAGGGGTTTTTCTTCGTTTACAACTTTTTAAAACAATGAAGTCGCCACCAATATTTTTTATAAGGAAAATATTGAAGAAAACCTTTTGGAGGGAGGAGGTCTTTTGAGGCAAGGAGATTTGGGTTCTGGGGTCGGTTAGGCATGGGGAAGGTATTAGCACCCCACACCTCCTTTCTACTGAAAGGGAACCTTTAATTAAACGTGTGGTTTTAAGTGTTGATTTGAAAAATACTTAAATTTGCCTCTTGATTGAAAAGACTTAATGAAATTTTTTATGTGCGACGCCCGACGAGGGTTAGCCGCTTTGGGTTTTTGAAAGGAAAATTGTTTTTAATTTATTGTGCTTGACGGAGGGGATCCGCTCCTACGTATCTCCAGGTGCGATGGAGAACTCAAAGCTACGTAGTTCTAGGTTTTTTATTTTTAACTTGTTTAGTTGTGAAAAATTAGGCATTCGTGATGATCAATTGAGCAAAGGCTCCAAGTGATCACCACTAGTTCCTCATTGTTAATGATTATGCAAGCAGAGGCTTCGCAAAACCACTAACAAAGTTTTTGGTTTATTGAAAAAAAGTTTTTTAGGAAAATTAGGCATTCATGATGATCAATTGAGCAAAGGCTCCAAGTGATCACCACTAGTTCCTCATTGTTAATGATTATGCAAGCAAAGGCTTCGCATGACCACTAACAAAGTTTTTGATTTATTGAAAATAATTAGAAAAATTAGGCATTCATGATGATCAATTGAGCAAAGGCTCCAAGTGATCACCACTAGTTCCTCATTGTTAATGATTATGCAAGCAGAGGCTTCGCAAAACCATTAACAAAGTTTTTGATTTATTGAAAATAATTGGAAAAATTAGGCATTCATGATGATCAATTGTGCAAAGGCTCCAAGTGATCATCACTAGGTCCTCATTGTTAATGATCGTGCAAGCAGAGGCTTCGCAAGACCACTAACAAAGTTTTTTGATTTATTGAAAGTTTTTTTTTTTTAGAAAATTTAGGCATTCATGATGATCAATTGAGCAAAGGCTCCAAGTGATCACCACTAGTTCCTCATTGTTAATGATTATGCAAGCAGAGGCTTCGCAAAACCATTAACAAGGTTTTTTTATTTATTGAGAAATCATTTGAGTTGAAAGAGAATTAAAAAACGAGAAAAAGGGTGAAAATTTGTAAAATGGGGTGTTATTAGTTACTGGGGTTGTATAACTAAGCGGGGTGTGAAATTAAAGGCCCAATCTCGTTTTTGGTACCAGGAGGCATTGCAACAAAAATGAATGGGCTCTTTGGGAAGGGGTATGTCAGAATTGAGGGGTGTAGCTTGTGCTGCATTTTGAAATCAGAGAAAAATAAAAATGAATATACCTAATAATATCCTCAAGACATAAAAGGGATTTTTAGGTTTTAAAAGACTCATTTATTCCTTCCCCATTCGCGCTTGCAATGATCAAAGGATAGAGAGAGGAGGGTGAACTCGGCCCACCATGGGAGAGAGAGATGGGGTCGACGACGAGAGAGGAGAAGCGACGAGAGGAGAGGGAGCGACGGCGAGGCGAAGCGGAGGGAGTGGGTCGCGACGTCGAGGGGGCGCCTGCGTTCGCGACGGGCCGGCCGTTGAGGGCGAAGCCGCGGCGGCGCTATTCGCCGGAGGCAAGTCCAGGTTCGATTTTTTGATTCTTCCTGGCTTTTTCGGTATTTTTCTCGTCTTCTCCTCCGATTTGTCACTGGTTCCATTAGGGGTGTTAGGTGACGGTGGTGGGTCGCTTGTGTGGTTGCGGTGGTGGTGTTGGCTTTTGGGTGGGGATGGTGGTTAGGTGACGGTTGGAGGGTGAGTTGTGGTGGTTTTGGTGGTGGTTGGAGATGGGTTTGGGTGGAGCTTCGGTTTGGACAAGATGGTAATCATTTTGCAGTGAAGGGTCTCGGTTGGGGGGAAACGCACGAACTCGCCGGTGAGTCCGCCGGAGAAGACGACTGGAATCTCACCGGCGAAGTGACAGATGGTTCTCCTTTTCTTTTTGCATTTTTTTTTCGCTTCTTCTCCTCTAGTTAGTGTTGGTGGTTCTGATGTACATATTGTTCCATATTTTTGGAAACAGATCTGATTACTATTTTTCTATGTTCTAAGAATTAACATTTACAATATGAGAACTAACACATACAGAGCTCGAATTATATATATTACACTTAATACACGAAACAACACTCCCAATATCTACATTTGGATCTAATCTAATAACACAATAAAAGAGAAAATGCCTTGGAATGGGAAAAAGCCAACTGGCCTTTGGACGATCCGGGTTTGTTAGTTCTTCGTTGCTCGCTGGATCTGTTGATAAACTTGCTTAATCTTTTTCGGGAACTAAAAACAATATCATTTTTGGGATTAGGTCTCGATGTAAAACCCTAATCATTTTTGGTGTTGTTTACCCCAAAAACGTGTCCTGTCATCTTCTTTGTTGACCGCTTTTTATATTGAAATTCTAGGTCTAGTAATTAATGATTTTGAACGGGCCTTGACTATTTTTCAGGTTTGGAGCGGATCAGGCCCATTGCTGGAGAGCAATTTTTTCTTTGCTGCTACCCTTTTATTATTTTTTTTTGTATTTTCGGATTTAATTATTTTTGTACATTATGTGTTATTATTTTTTGTATTTTTTGGACATTTGGACACTTGAACACTTCTAATTTGTTGTAAAAATTAAATAGACTCTTTTTTGACATTTTTGGATTATATAACACTTTTAAATTGTAAATAACACTAAATGGAATTTTTGAAATCTTGGACTATATACATATGCTCAAAATAAATTAACTTTGCAAAAAAAAGAATAATAATAAAAAGAGTCTGGCCAAACACAAAGACGAGACTGGGCCAGACTAGACGGATACGCTACAACGAGACTCAAATAGAAGAAATGAGCTCAGTAACTAAAAACGCTACTTATGCACGACTAAACCCAAATACGAAGATTAAATTGAAGAACGCACGAAAAGATTGGTCACTCGCGTGCCTGCTTAATTTAAACAGCGGTATCTCGATTTAGTTGAGCTGGACGACTGAAATTGACTGAAATTAAAAGGGCGGACAAAATTGGGGTATTACATCTATGAGCAGACTTGATAGGTTTCTAATCTCAGCAGAGCTCATCGAGGACTGTGGTGTATCTAGGCAGTGGATTGGCAATATGGGCATTTCTGATCATGCACCAATTCGGCTTCTGCGTTCAAACATAGATTGGGGCCCGAAACCTTTTCGCATCTTCAATGCTTGGTTGGATCACCCAGAGTTATTGCTTTTTGTTCAACAGTCTTGGAGAAGCTTCAATGTTATAGGACATAAAGCTTATGTCATCAAAGAAAAACTGAAGTTGCTTAAAGGAAAAATTAGAGAGTGGAATAAGGAGGTGTTCGGGAAATTCGATCTCAATATTGACAATCTAGTTCGGGATGTGAACCACCTAGATGATATTCTTTGCAATGGATGGGATGGAAGAGTGGTTGAAAACAGAAAAGACGTAACTGAATCCCTCTGGAAAGAAATTCGGGCTAAAGAGTCGATCTTGGCTCAAAAGTCAAGAGCAGGTTGGATTAAGGAATGGGACATGAATTCTAAATATTTTCACTCTCATTTGACTTTCCGTCGGAGGAGGAGCAATGTGGTGATTCTTAGAGACAATGGGACAATGGTGGATGATGTGGATGAAGTGAAATCCCGGATCAAGAGCCACTTTGCGAATTGTTTCGTTGAAAACAACCCCAATCAAGCAATTGGAATCTAGCGACCATGCTTTCTTGATCCAACCTTTTTCAGAGGAAGAAATTAGGATGGGGTGTGGGATATTGTGACAGTGATAAAAGCCCGCGAGGCCTGACGGATTCAATCTCAATTTTATAAAGTTATGTTGGGATCTCTTAAAAGAAGATGTGGTGGCATTATTTAACGACTTCTATGATAACACCTTCATCCCTAAAGCAGTCTCGGCGTCTTTCATTGCTCTAGTTCCCAAGAATGACAATCCTCAAGGCTTGGGTGAGTTTAGACCTATATGTTTGATAGGGAGCCTTTACAAAATTCTTGCAAAGGTTTTGGCCAGTAGGATCAAGCGGGTGTTGCCAAGTGTCATTTTGAGTTGCAAATCAGCTTTTATTGGAGGGAGACAAATGTTGGACGACGTGTTGATTGTCAATGAGTTGGTGGACTACGCTACGAGAAATAAGGAGGAGTGTTTGATGTTCAAGGTTGATTTTGAGAAAGCATACGACTCTATCTCATGGGATTTTCTTATTTATATGATGAATCACATGGGATTTCCTCCGAGGTGGGTGGCTTGGATGAGGTCGTGTATTTGCACTAGCCCTATGTCGGTTCTCGTTAACGGGAGCCCTACCCAAGATTTCAAAGTCCAAAGGGGTTTGAGGCAAGGAGACCTGTTGTCGCTGTTCCTCTCTTTCTTATCAGGGCCGAAGGCTTAATGTGTTTGATTCACAAAGCGGTGGAGATAGGGACCAAGGATTCACCATCAACGATAACGTCAACTTTTCTCTTATGCAATTCGCAGATGACATAATGATGGTGGGAAGGGCTACATGGGACAATCTTTGGAGTATCAAGTCCATCTTGAGGTCTTTTGAATTAGTATTCGGGTTGAAGGTCAACTTCCACAAAAGCAAACTAATCGGCATTAACACCTCAGACGGTTTCTTGGAGAGAGCATCCACTTTCCTCTTTTAATTTGTAGATCGGAAACTATCCCTTTCAAGTTCTTGGGCATCCCCATCGGAGCCAACCCCCGACGGGAATCAACTTGGAAAAACGTTCTTGATGGTCTTAGGAAAAGATTGTCGACTTGGAAGGGATGCCTTCTATCCATCAGAGGTAGGGTAACTCTTATAAACTCCGTTTTGAATAGCATTCCCTTATATATGTTCTCTTTCCACAAACCTCCAAAGGTGGTGATTATGAAGATGACTCAAATTCAAAGAAATTTTCTATGGGGGGTCAAAGAGGGAGAGAGTGGGATGTATTGGGTGGCTTGGGACAAGATTTGTCGCCCGAAGAAGGATGGTGGGTTAGGAATTAAAAATCTAGAGCTCTTTTATCCAAGTGGAAGTGGAGGGCTTGTTGGATCCTAATGTGAGTTGGAGTAGCTTCTTGACATATAAATATGGGGATTCGCCTCTTCTTTTATCTATGACTCTATGGAGGGCCAAAACCGTAGGTTATCAGGGTCTATTTGGTGAAGAGACTTGGCGTCTTTGGATTTTAAGGTGGCGGAGGATAATCGGTTCACATGGAGTATTCGAAGAAGTTTTGGTGACGGAAAGTTGATTAATTTTTGGAAGGACCAATAGAGCCTCTCTTCAATGTGTTTCCTTTGATATGCGAAGGGATTGGACAACAATGTATTTCAGTGGCCGATTGTGGCTCTTGGGTTGACGGTCGATGGTTCTGGAGCGTCTCAATGAACTAAGGTGAAGAAGAAATTTCTGCTGCTGAAGCAGAAATTCTGCAGAACATTTTCATGCCTACCGCTCCAGATTTAACGAAGGTTGACGAGTGGAAATGGCTGCATGATCAATCCCATTGTTTTATGGTCAAGTCTTGTAGGAATCCATTTGTGCGCTGCATTGTGGAAGTCTATTGCTCCGTCGAAAGTAGTAATTTTTGGTTGGCGGTTGTTGCTTGACTCATTACCAACCCGCAAACAGCTGTTGCACAGGGGCGTGATCCACACAGAGGAGGAGGCTACTTTCCCTTTTTGCCACAACGCGTGTGAAGGCACACAACACTTGTTTATGACTTGCGACTTCGCTCATTCGGTTTGGTTAGCCATCGGTGGTTGGTTAGGCGTCAATATTGATGTCTCCTCGAGCATCAGGGACTTTATTATAAATTGTGGGCATAAGCTAAAAGGAAAAAAATCAAAGCGGGTGAAACACTTGTTTTGGTTTTCTACATGTTGGAGCATTTGGCTTGAAAGGAATGATGTCATCTTCAAAGAGGAGGAAGCGAGCGTAGATAGGGTGTTAACCCGATTTAAGAGCTTATGTTGGAGTTGGTGTCTATACAAATTGAAATGTAAATCCCATTTGTCTATTTCTTTGTGGGGTTCTAACCCACTCTCATGCCTTAAAGGGAGAGAAATTGTGGGTTGACATTCACACGCAATACACATCTATTTTAAGGTACTCTTTTTTCTTACCCGAGTATTTTTCCCACTGAGTTTTAGCTCAGAGAGGTTTTAAGGAGGTTGTACCCCTTCTATTTCTGTATATTGGTTGGCGTGCTCTCCATTAATATAATTATTGCTTTTCAAAGAAGATTTTTCATATTTTTTCAATTTAATAAATTAGACGATTACTCCTAAAAATTTATTTTTGGACTACTGACGTGAGATCTCTCGATCGCGACCGGAATCGGAGGAACAGGACACCGCTTCCTTTTCCTTGCACCACCCCCAAGTCCCACAGTTGCACTGGTACCCACAGTGAGTTTACTTACGCAAGATCCGCCCGCGTCTCTTTCACTCGACGCTCTCCTCTCTCTACGAGCACTAGTACAAGCGAAAACCAGAACGCATGAAGGATCGGGAAACAGAGTTTTAACTGCGATAACGGAATCAAGTTAAGAAAGAAGTATATCCACATGATGGATCCCGATATGGATCTTCAGGAATCGGGTTGGGAAGAACTGCGAAAGGAAGCGAGGAAAGTCGAGAGTGACATCGAAGTCAAGCTCTCTTCCTATGCCAAGCTCGGTGCTATCTTCACTCAAGGAGGTTCGTATTTTCTTCTAAACATTCTTAGTTTTGCTCAATTTGGTTTGAAGAATCGCGACGTTGTGTTAATTTTCTCATACTTGTCCATTTTTTCCCCTGTATTGATGTCTATTTATCTACATTTTAGAAATTAGGGATTCATTGATGGACGGATTCATTTTTTACTTTTTTGGTCAGTTGCCTCATGCCACTATCCAGGACAACTATGGTTAACTGCAATTCCTGGATGAACAATTATGTTGAAGTATTGTATTATTAAATAGTTTTAGTAATCAGTTCTCCACATTTGTGGTATTGTTCGGTTTCTGATCAGGCTATGTGGATAGTGGGTCACCTACTCCTGGTTCCAGTAGATCATGGAAGTCCATGGAAATGGAAATCCAATCCTTGCTTGAGAAACTATTGGACATAAATGATTCAATGAGTAGATGTGCTGCATCTGCTGCACAAACCACTTCTACAACTCAAAAGTTGGCTAGGCATAGAGATATTCTTCATGATTTTTCCCAGGTATGAGTCGTGTTGTGTCCAATTTCTGTTTTGTGTAACGTAGTTTTAATCAGTTCAGAAAATAATGAGTCTCTGATCATACTTCAAATTATAGTTCATTTTACCTGAAATACCATAATGAGTTCTTTATTTCCGGGTGCTTTCCTTCAGAACAAACCATCATTGCAACTATTTGACTCGAAAACAAACCAACACCATAGCCACCTTGCTGAGCATATTTTTTCATGGCATTGTAAGATGAAATGCTATTTGACTTAAATATTAGATGGTCTATGATCAAAAGTGCTCAATATTATATAATATCATAAGTGACTCAAATGTCCACACCGAATGTTAATTTATAGAACCCAAAAAGAGTTTCTCAGTCACGGCTAGCAACTGAGGTGGGGAAGCTAGGATCAGAAAAACCTTAACCTCTGATACCATGAAAGAGTATTGCATTTCGATATTGTGCATATGACAACCACGCATGTTTTGTTTTTATAATCTTTACAAAGAATCAAAAGTGTATCTCCTAATAATTACTTGATCTCCCAAATTAGGAGATCATGTGGGCGCTCCTGTCTACCATGCTCCAAATAATGCCATTTGAAATTTGATTAACCTAGGGTTTGTGTCTAGTCAGACACAAAGCGCATGTGTGTATCACCATAAACAGAGCAAAAACCACATTTTTCAGAATTGTTGATTAAACAAAGCAAAAACCACATTTTTCAGAATTGTTGATTAAACAGTTTCGAGTAAAATGTTATCTAAACAGGTCGTAGATTTTCCTCCAAAACTGCCAGACTTGAGCACTCTCAAGAATGGTGAGGGGCACAAGAAAATGAGTGAGATGGGAAGAAGCAAGAAGTCCATGGCGTTGAACCCAATACATGCTCAACTCAATTTCATCAATTTTTGGGATGTTAGTGCTTGTTATTTGGTTGAGCCCTCTCATTTAGCCAATGGGAAGGTGATGTCATTCTATTCATCATATTTAATAATACATTGGGATCCCGGAAAATCTACGACCTTTAAGTTCGAGATTGCTTGTGAATATTGTTGGAGGAATTTTTCATCAACCTACGGTTTGCTTTGTTTTGTATATGACAGAGGGAAGATTTGGGGAAGCACAAATGGGTGTTAGAAAACACAAGTGGAGACTTTTTTTCATTCCTACTAATCCAAGTCCAACAACAAGAAACTACTAACCCCACCGAAGCAACACGCAACGCCTAACTCGAGACCCATTGATTACAAGACTGAGCGATTCTCTAGAGCCAACCTTGAGGACAAGGTTGTTTTTTCGGAGTCAGTTTGTTGTTAGTCCCTATGTAAGTGGGAATATTTTGTAAGGGAGTTAATTAGTTAGAGGGTTGTTTTGTAATATTAGTTGGTTAGGTAGTTTGTTGCCTTTAACTCCTATTAGTTATGTTAGTTGGGAGTTAGTTATAAGGTGTTATAGTTGGTTAGGTTGTTAGAGGGGTTTGTTATATTTGTTGGGGTAGTTATTAATTGGTTAGCCTATTCCCCTCTATCCCCTTGTATTGGAAGCCTATATATATTAAGGCTCCCATCCCCTTGTGACCATCTTTTATCTTGGAATATACTTTGAGTTTAGTCGTGACTGAGTCGGGTGAGTAGGAGGGTTGGGGACCCTTATCTCTCCAATTGTATCCATTCAACACATACCAATAATATTCTACTTTCTTTCCATTTTCCTTTCTTTAATCTAATTTTCAAGGCTCTGATACCAATTGATAGGAACCAGAATAAATCGAACTCTTCATGACTCAATTGGAATAATGAGTCAGTATTCATGGTGATAAGCGAGAAAATTACAGAGAAAACGTAAAGATAATAGGCACTTCGAGAGGCCTAACTCTCCCAAAAGACTACAGTCTATTCCCGATTCTTAGTTCCTTCTAATTTCCCTCCCACTACTATTTATAGTACTCCACTAATGCTCATATTTTCCTCCACTTTGCCACCTCATCAAGTGGTTACAACAAACTCTCATTTCCTCTCCTTACATTTTATTTAATTATTTAATATCCTATCAATACTCCCTTCTAAACATTCACCTTGTCCTCAAGGTGAAGATATCAAAACAAACAAATAATATTCTTCCACGGATCCCATAGCTTCAAGCAAGATGTTCCAATAATGCAAGAAGCGAAAGCACAGTTCACCCGGATCCCATGGCTTGTGATGCCTTTCTTCCATGGCGATTCTTGAAGGCTCCACCCTTTGGATCATGTGCTCAACCATAAGTTGGTGCCATCCATACTTAATAAACCCGTAAATGTCTTCCTCTTCCTTGATATGAAATTCCAAAGTAGCTTATTTTCTATAGTTCTAGTTAAATCACCAACAAAATCCATAAGCCACTCACAAAGCAAATCAATGGTTTTCTTTAAAATTTCAAACTCACTTTGTAAACAAGGACTGATGTGAATCTCTTCTTGAATTAGATACGTTGATGTTCTAATTTCTTCAACAGAGGAATTCCCAAGAGCCATACAAATTGCACCTCCATCCATTGAAATTTCATGAACTAGAGCAAAAGATTTGGATGGATCGATAGAGTCACCATAACCACTTTCAAACTATATCATTATACGAAAAGACAAAAGCCAACGTGATTGTTTTGTATTAATAAGGGAAATAGACAAACCGGGAGGTTTTAGGAGTATAAGAGAAATGAAGGGAAGTTGATTATGAATTTGTGTAGATTCTGTGTGTACTCCAACTCCAATGTTTATGTCTACCATCGGTGTACTTAGGTAAACCCCTTTATTTTCGATTTCCATTGCTTCTTGGCAACACACCCATGGCAACCCAACAAAGCTATCTATTGTCCTCATTTTACGAACCCATGTATCACTAGTGTTGGCATCTTCTAGTGAGTAAATTTTGGTGATCCAAGCTATGCAAGAAATTGAAGAACTTCCTCCGGATCAAATGCCCTGTTTTGGTGCTATTTTTGGGCGAAAGCAGTGTTGGGGTCGCTCTATTTTTCTTATATGAAACTCTCTTAATAAGAGCAAATACTTCTAAAAGATCATTAGGTGTAGCATACATTCCCATAGATTTAACCTCAATACACAAAGATACAATCTTTGGGTGATCGTTCCCTTCTTCACCAATTATAGACCGTCTAAGAATTTTTGAAAATAAAGATTGAAGAGTTGATCTCTTTGATTGTTCAATCCATCTAACCTTCCAAATATTAGTAAATATGGGAGGTGTAACAATAAAATTGTGGGCCGCCCGTGGGATTAAAAGCGATGTCCACTTTCTTTTGAAACCAACAAAACCCCACCAACTTCATTTCCTTTTCGGTTATTAATTTTAACACCCCCTCTCTATATGAATTGGATCGTAATTACTAACGGGGGTGGGTAGGTGTAAACAAAGATATATGGGGCCCGACCCACTGGATCCGTCCGAAGCCCATTTTCACTAAGAACCAATCGGCGATGCCTCCACTCGCCTCCCAAACACGCCGCTACCTTCGATTGAGAGAGAGAGACACCGTGCTCCCAAATCGCGATCCGCTCGCAACTCCATTTTGGCCTTTGCATCGTCTCGTCACCGCTACTCCACCTCCCATCGCGGAGATTCCTCATTACCTTCTTCCGTTTCACGGCGACCACGATTCTGCAACCACCCTTACTCTTCGTCTCTTCTCCTTCCGTTTCTTCATTCATTCCCACCTTCCCGTTCTCGTGTACTAAATCAGAATGAATTTCTTCACTCCTATCATCGATTGTGTCGTTCCCGATTTTGCTTTTCCTCTTCATCTCACGATCAATTTCTCGCACCCTTCAATGGTAATGGTTCTTTTGATTTTACACCCACATAAAATTGCCGCAACTTCCACAATTTCGGATCTATTATGATTTCATTAAGCTTCTCGAAACTTCATCCTTCTTACTACTCCTTCTACACACGAGCATGATCATGCCGAGATCGACGTCGGTCTCCTTTCGACCTTCGTCGCTCCCGCAATTGCTTGATCTCTTCAAGATTTTCTTTCCATTCGGTACTTTGTTGAACCATTCTTCTTCCATAAATTTCATGGTCGCGTCTCTCGACCTTCATTGGAGCACTCGGGATCGAGTGCTCGATACCAATTGATAGGAACCGAGAATAAATCGAACTCTTCATGACTCAATTGGAATAATGCAGTCGTATTCATGGTGATAGCGAGAAAATTACAGAGAAAACGTAAAGATAATAGGCACTTCGAGAGGCCTAACTCTCCCAAAAGACTCTAGGTCTATTCCCAATTCTTCGTTCCCTTCTAATTTCCCTCCCACTACTATTTATAGTACTCCACTAATGCTCACATTTTCCCTCCACTTTGCCACCTCATCAAGTGGTTACAACAAACTCTCATTTCCCTCCCCTTACATTTTATTTAATTATTTAATATCCTATCAGGAGTTAATTAGTTAGAAGGTTGTTTTGTAATATTAGTTGGTTAAGTAGTTTGTTGCCTTTAACTCCTATTTCTTATGTTAGTTGGGAGTTAGTTATAAAGTGTTATAGTTGGTTAGGTTGTTAGAGGGGTTTGTTATATTTGTTGGGGTAGTTATTAATTGGTTAGCCTATTCCCCTCTATCCCCTTGTATTGGAAGCCTATATATATATTAAGGCTCCCACCCCCTTGTGACCATCTTTTATTTTTTATACTTTGAGTCTAGTAGACACGGGGTGAGGCCGGAGGCACTTGGTGATGTCGGGGGCGTAGAGCGTACTCTCACAAATTGTATTCATCACATATCAATAATATTCCACTTTCTTCCCATTTTCCTTTCTTTAATCAAATCTCAAGGCTTTCAATTGCGATATTTTTTGGTCAATGTTAGGCTAGGTGCCTAATGATGACCCTATAAATATGCAAGCTTTTGTAAGAACGTAAATGTTGTGAACTCAATATTGCTTTACTAGATTTCTGTTGCTCTTATAAATAAACTTTTAACATCCTTCTCAATTTTAATTTAATACTACTCAGGAATTTAGGCGAATCAGAGGGAACATAAACTCAATGAGCGAACATGCAGAACTTTTGAGTTCAGTCAGGGACGATATTAGCGAGTATAAGGTATTTGCATAATTTGTGTTAAGTTATTTAGTAAATTCTTTAGAGCTCTATTAAACTTACCTTGTTCTGGCAGACCTCCGGTACTATGTCACCAAGGATGCAGTTACTACGCGAGAGAGCGTCCATCCATGGAAGTATATCGCATGTAAGTCTATGTTCCATTCTTATATTTACAAATAATCTAATTGAATTCACAATTTACGGAAGTTTGTTTTTTCTATAAAGAAAAAAGTTGTTTTAGTTGGTGGTTCATCAACTCTGGTAGATTCGGTAAAGAAAAGAGATCACTTCCTGAACCTAAAGGCGTAATTGGTGGAAGTTAAATGTTTCAGCATGCTGATTTCGATAGGAACCAGATTCAATAGTGATAAGTATATAAGCACTTGGGAACCCTCCCTTAAAAGCTAGCTTTCAAAGGGGGAGAATCAAGCCACTTAAATACTCCACCGAGCATCCCATACTACCCGATGTGGGATTTGAGCACCCCATAATACCCAAGTCCCTATCATAGCACGCGCCTCGAGCCGACGCGTCCTCGGCGGCTACACTCCACGACACTTTACTCGGTGGCACTTCACTCAACTTTCTTGTTGGTCAGAACCTTCCACCGGTCAGAACCCTTCGTGGGTAGCCTTCTTCGAGACGCCGACAACCGGCTCTGATACCAATTGATAAGTATATAAGCACTTGGGGAACCCTCCCTTAAAAGCTAGCTTTCAAAGGGGGAGAACCAAGCCACTTAAATACTCCACCGAGCATCCCATACTACCCGATGTGGGACTTGAGCACCCCATAATACCCAAGTCCCTATCAAATAGAACTGGAAATAAATCGAAACAATATCAGATATTAAATGGGTATAGATGTATTAGAGTAGGAAATCCCCCCTTAACCCCAAGGCAAGAGGTCCTCAGAAAAGAGGCATTTCTCTTTCTTACCAAACCTCTCAGGTTTTAATCTTAATGAATTAATCACTTGATGATGCGCCCTTGCCATGCCCTCTTCCATATAGGTTCCTCCCCTAACAAACTCATTCCATTACCACCAATTGTTTGTAACCCATTATCTATTCAACAGATTTGGTTGGGCTTAGTCCAAAAACTCAGTATCAAACAGATTTTTCCGTGAATCCATTCCAATTATTTATGATTCCAATTGAACGAACAATGATTAGTTTAGATGACAATACATTGCATGGCAATGATTAGTCTAAATAATGTAAATTAGTTCTATTCGTTCAGAGCATACCATTTTGTTTAGTCAACAGTTAATGATTGTTCTATAAAAAGAAACCTTTTCTTCGCAGAAAGGAAGTTCTTCACGAAAATATCGTCTTATCCCATTCAAATTTGGGCCTTGGAACAGTTCGGAAAGAAACAAGCATCTTGTTAGGATATAGATTAAAGGGTAATTGGAGTAGTTAGAAGTTGTTATAACAGGTAACTAGTTAGTTGGGGTGGTTATAAGGTAATTGGTGGCTATATGGTAATCATGTATAAATAGGAGGTGAATGGGATATAAGGAAACAAATATCATGTAGAACAATATTTGAGTAATATTTCAACTGTTTGTTATTACAATCACTAATTTTTAATAGGCTTAATTACAGTTTTGGTCCCCTTATTTTCACCAACTCTCAATTTTAGTCACCCAAGAATTTTTTTCACGAATTAGTCCCTCTATTTTCACCAACTTACGATTTTAGTCCCCCAAGAATTATTTTCACGAATTTAGTCCCCCTATTTTCGTCAACTCACAATTTTAGTCCCATTATTTTCGCCAACTCACGATTTTAGTCCCCCTATTTTTCCAAGAGGGGGACTTTGATTTTAAAAGTTGAAAAAATAGGGGGACTAAAATAAGTGAGTTAAAAAAAAAAGGACTAAAATCGTGAGAAAAATTCTTGGGCGACTAAAATCGTGAGCAATAGATGACCAAATTAGTGAAAAGAATTCTTTGGGGATCAAAATCGTGAGTTGAGAAAAATAGGGGGACCAAAACTGTAATTAAGCCTTTTTAATATATACACAATGTAGGATAAACTAAACCTAACGGACCTATTACAAGGAATACTAATAATTACAAAATAATTGTTATTTATAACACCTCCCCTCAAGCCGGTGAATGGATATCTTTCATTTCCAGCTTGCAAGTAAAATGATTGAGACGTTCTGTCGACAAGTCTTTTGTTAGTATCGTGATACGATTCCAAAACATGGGCAAACGATGTGAATCGTGGCTTGTATCATTTTGATGCATGAATCGTATCCCCCCTATAATCGTATCTCACAACCCACAATAACCGTACCCCATCTCTTAGTTAATTACACAACACTAACTGCTTTTATGGTTCCCACTCTCTTCCTCCTAGCATAGACTATCCAAACTGTGTGCCTCTGGGTGGTCTCAATGATTGGCATATCTCTCTCCATTGTATCTATTGTAAAACTTGGATTTATTATCCCATCTTTGAAAATTCTGATCTGATTCATTTTCACCTTCCCTTTCCCAGATAGATGATGTTATTAGTCATGCTCAAGCAACAAGAGCTGTCTTGGATTCTCAGCGTACATTGTTTGGTAATGTTCAAGGGAAGGTGAAGCTTCTCAGTGACAAGTTCCCCATTATTCGCAGCGTGCTTGGTATGTCGTAAAATTAGTTCTTATCTTTTTGTTTTGCCTCTGTCTTGGACTGGTAGATTTAAATCCTCTAAAGACTATAGTGAAGCAGCATTAAGAGGTTAAATACAAATATTAATTAACTCACTAGAAAATTAAGGGAAATGGAAGTATTTTCACGCATGTCCATCTTCTTTTATCCATGTGTTTGTATTCTATAAAATTGTATGTTTGTAAACATTCTTGTGAATGGATATCTTAGCAATGTTGCGTTTTACTCTTTAAAGTGCAACATTTACATTAGGATCGAAAGTTTGTTTTCTCCTCTCGTTCTAATACGATGCTCGTACAGGTTCCATAAGAAGGCGACGCTCAAGGGACACCCTTATTCTGTCGGCGGTTATTGCTGCTTGTACCTTGTTTCTAATCATTTATTGGCTTTCAAAGTAGCCAATGTATTTTGAAATGAATGTTTCTAATCATATTAAAGGATCCGTTGAATCCATTTGTTTCAAATTCAATACCTATTCGTTTATTACCTCTAGTCATTTTTATAAGAAATAAAAGGATACATTTTTTGTTGTAAATATGATAAATATAGCCTAACAGTAGCAGACTTTTTTTTTTGTCATAGTATTGCTAATGTTGTTATTTTCTTTAATGGTTTTTACTGCTTATTTCAGTTTTTACGTTATTTCTTTACTTGCTCAGCACTTTACTTGTTCAACACTTTACTGTGCACTTTACCTTTTGTTTGGAGATAACACTTTGTTATAAATTAGCCAAGTTGGTTAATGAAATAATATATCAAAAGTTATACGAATTATCTCTCTCAACTCTATCTTGCTCTGCAACTTATTTCTACTTTTCAATCTGAACTCCATTCTTTCATTGGAGCTTCATTGTTGAGTGGTGAGCTTTTTTGGATTTTATCCCTAGAGCTCAGATTACCGCTTCAAGTGGTATCAAAGCACATCCTGGTGCTTAAACATGGCTATTGGTACTCGCTCCACTACTACGATTGTTGAACTTGAGAAGACGCTTGAAGATCAGAACACCAAACTCAATGCGAGGATGAATAAATTGCATGAAAAGCTTTTGTCCACTTGCGATAAATGCATGGACAGTTTGAGTGAAGTTGAATCCTTGCTAAGAAAGAAATATGGACCTCTGCCGCAGATGGGTTTACTTGAAGCTAAAAAACATGTAGATCTTCATCAATTTCTTAGGCCTGAGCTTAGCGTGTTACCTGTCAGAGACTTTTTTTTAGGCTTGGTCTGGCCATTTTAAAAGTCTGGTCTGCCCTGAAAGCCTATTAAAAACCTATTTTACATTAGGTTTTTTTTTTCCCACCCCCACCCAATCCCCATAAACCCCCACCCAAATTTAAATCTCCAAAATGCCTTTTGAAAATTAATTTTTTTAAAAAAAAATAAAGAAATCGTATATACCCCTTGAAGACGTATATACGATGTATTATTTTATGTCCAATCGTATATACGCACTCACAGGGGTATATACGTATATTTTTTTTTTTTTTTAATAAATTGGTTTTTAATTTTCATTACTAAAAGGCTACTAAAAAATCGTTAAATAGTCAAAACTACTTCAAAAAATTATAACAGCACCACTAAAAATCTAACAAAACCAAAATAAGGCTATACAAATTTTTTTAGATTTTTGGAGACTATGAAAAATTAAAAAATCGTAAAAAATAATAAACGATGGAATTTGGAATTTTGAGGCCAGTAGTTCCGTAAGAAGTCCTTCTAGTGGAGTCTTGATTCTTGATTTTTTTTGGATTTAATAGTTGTGGTTTCATTACGATCGAGTATGTTGCTCGAAAACCGATTTTTAGCCTAAATTTTCGTTCGACGTATAACATCGCCACGTTTTAACTAACTATACACAAAACCTATTTTCGGGACTTATATAATTTTTATTTGACTTAAAAAAATTAAAAAATACAATGGGGATCGTATATACACACGAGGGGTATATATACGACCCTATTTTTTGCCCATCGTATATACACCCCCAAGGCGTATATACGATTATGGTGGGGGTGTGCCAATCGTATATACGCCTTGGGGGTGTATATACGATGCCCAAGAAATAGGATCGTATATATACCCCCAGGTGTATATACGATTGGCCAAAAATTTTTTAAAAAAAATACGTTTTTAGAAGGACATTTTGGGGTTTTCAGTGTGGGTGGAGGTTTATGGGGATGGGGTGGGGGTCCAAAAAAAAAAACCCTTTACATTAAGGCCTCTAAAATGGTCAATTTTACATATTTTTATACTAAGGCCTTTTAAAGTTTCAAAATTATCTGTGTCAAAAACATTTTCGAAAGTATGATATATGTTTGCTACCAATTCAAGGAATGCTAATAAAATGATAACCCCAGTGAAAGCTAACAAAATGATAACCACATAGTTGCAACAACATTCACAAAGAAACAAAATGAACTCCATAATTAGTAGTAAACAGAATACTCCTAAATTGAAATAAACTACTAACAAACTTCCTCTTATTTAAGAAACATAGCCCCAATTTGAGTCAAAAAGAAAAAACATAACACCAGTTTGCTATGCAATCTGGTTTTTTCTGCTGCCATCGGTTGTTGTTTCCAGAGAGTTGAGTCTTCAATCGTAAACAATTTCATTTTCTAGAAAAACAGAGAAATGCAGCTTTATATATAGTATGTCATATATTAATAGTACCTTTTTTTTGTGTTGATGAGGGAGGGAACGTTAATACAGTACTGTTGGTTTCAAAAAAGAAATTTCAAATAGTTGTGCCGCATGAAACATTGGAATTGTGAGAGAAACATTGGAACGTTAAAATAATCAATGGCAATAAGGTAGCATTGGTTTCAAAAATATATAAATTAAGTGCTAGTACTGCATACGGAGAATGGAGAACGACACATGGGGTGGGGTATATTTGTATTTTAAGCCTATTAAAAAAGAATGTTAATATTTATTAGAAAAAAGGAAAGGAACGTTAACAAAGACTATCAGGTCTTGTCCCTATTTTGCACTATATTTTCTTCTTTTTTTCTTTATTTGAGTTAAAATAAATAATAAGATATAAGTATATAAATATATAGGCCGACCTATTAGGCTTAATAGGCTTTTGGTTTAATTGCAGTTTTGGTCCCCCTAGTATACCCAGCTCACGATTTTGGTCCCTCAAAAATTTTTTCACGATTTTGGTCCCCCTATTTTATCAATTTGTAAAATCGTGGTCCCCCACCAATCTGGTCAAACATTTGGGTGAGTTGGCACTCACTAATCCAACGTGGTGTTCCACGTGTCATGCCATGGTGGAATAAAAAATTAAAATAACTTATTTTTTTAAAAGCAGAATTAAAATCCAACGTGGCCACACCGCTTTACTTCCAATTCCATTCTTCTTTAAACCCGCATATCTATCTGCATAATAGGAAAATATGGGCTTCTTTTACTTCGCAAGCTCAGCCCCAGGTACTACTATTCTTCATTTTCAAATTCAAATTGCCTCTAAACTTCAAAGTACCAAACTATGCCCAAAACAAAACAACTCAATCTCAAGATCACTTTCGTGGCCTCTCTACGACCGACACAACCTATTCATTCTCTCATTACATAAAGGTTTTGTAAGGCTTATATTACCCATGTCTCGCATAATTGATGTTTTAATCGCATATCAATTATGGGCTTTTTTTTCCAATCCCATTCTTTTATGCATATCATTTTAATCTGTATATCAATTATGCAGACAATTTATTTATCATTTATCATGGAAGCGCAATGAGGTGGAAACGTCTCAGTCGCGATTTCAAGTTTCGTTTTGAAACGTTGTTCTTGATCGCGACAGAAGAAAGAAAGAAGAAGAGCGATAACAACGGTGACTTTTCTTTTTTTCCCCTCTTACTAATTAATAAATATTATTATTTAATTTTTTCTCAAAAAATTATGTTCTTTTAATTAATATTCCACCATGACATGCCAACATGGTGTTCCACGTTGGATTAGTGAGTGCCAACTCACCCAAATGTTTGACCAAATTGGTGAGGGACCACTATTTTACAAATTGATAAAATAGGAGGACCAAAATCGTGGAAAAAATTCTTAAGGGACCAAAATCGCGAGTTGGGTATAATAGGGGGACCAAAACTGCAATTAAGCCTAGGCTTTTTTATAAGCCTAAGTCTGGCCTATTTAAATTAATTGGCTTTAAAAAAAGCCTAAGCCTAGCCTTTTTACTAAATAGGCCAGGCCATACGAGACTTTAAGTTGGACAGGCCATAGGTGTAGAAGATGAAATGTAACAGAAAACAAAACTGATTCTTAACAGAAAATCGTTAGAATTATTCATTGCTCAGATGAGTATTTATTACAGACTAATTGAATAGCTTACGTAAGAAAATGGGCGATCCAACAAAAGCGAAAAGGCCCAAAACTAAACACAAAGTGGGCTAAACAACTAATTGCACCCATCTATTACTATGGGAGCCTATCTATATTATTACATTTCCTCCCATAATCTGAAGCTTTCAGGCTTGCAGATTATTCACAGTTTCAGCTCACATTCAGCAAGAGTGCATACACCCAAGCTCTTTCTCAGATTCACATAGCTATCGGTCTTCAATGTCTTGGTGAGAATGTCTGCCAATTGATCTTGTGACAGTATTTCAGCTCAATCACTCCTTCCTTACACAAGTTTCTTAGAAAGTGGAACCTCACATCTATATGCTTGCTCCTCCCATGCATTACTGGGTTCTTTGACAGCTTAATTGTTGAGCTGTTATCACAGAAAACAGTCAAGCAATTACTCTGTTTCATCTTTAATTCAGTCAGAATTCTCCTTAGCCAAATGCCTTGGCACACACAGTGAGCTGCAGCTACAAATTCTGCCTCTGTAGTAGAGAGTGTGACAATGGGCTGCTTCTTGGATGACCATGACACAGCTCCACCACTCAACGAAACACATAGCCGAAGTACTCTTTACGGTCATCAAGGTCTCCCGCATAGTCATCATCACAATATGCGGTTAATTCCAATATCTGCCCTCTCTTATACCAGATACCCAGGTCTGTAGTACCTTGTAGGTATCTCAAAATCCTCTTAGCAATCATCAGGTGCTTCTCTGTTGGTTTATCCATGTACCTACTGATCAAGCTCACTGAGTAAGTGAGATCAGTCGTGTTGCATTGAGGTACATAAGACTCCCAACAACTGTTTTAAATTCAAAGTGACATCAACAGGTCTGCTATCATCATTTCTACTGATCTTGCTTCCCAAAACTGCAGGACTACATACAGCTTTGCATTCACTCATGCCAAATCGTTTCAACACTTCTTTTGCATATCTATGTTGAGTGATGAATATACCATTGCTTCCTTGTATCACTTCCACACCTAAGAAGTGCCTCATGCCTCCTAAGTCAGTCATATCAAACTCACTTCTCATTGAATTTCTGAAATCTTCAATTAGAGAAGTACTACTAGCAGTGAACAGAACATCATCGACATAAAGACTGACCACCAGTAAATTTTCTTTCTCATCCTCCTTTGTAAATAAAGTGTGTTCATAGGGACATTTCTTGAATCCTACTTTGTCAAAATATGACTCAATTCTACTATACCAAGCTCTAGGAGCTTGTTTTAGACCATAAAGTGCTTTTTTCAGTCTATATACCTTCTCTTCATGACCCTTTCTTTCATAACCCTTAGGTTGATCAATGTGAACAACCTCCTCCAAGTTTCCTTGGAGGAAAGCACTTTTGACATCAAGTTGATAAACCTTCCATCCTTCCCTTACAGCCATTGCTAGTATAGCCCTTATGGTATCCCATCTTGCTACGGGTGCAAATACCTCAGAGTAGTCAATACCATGCTCTTGTGCATACCCTTTGGCCACCAATCTTGCCTTATGTTTCTCAATTTTCCCTTCTTCATTAAACTTAGTTTTGTACACCCATTTTACTCCAATTTTCTTACCTCCTTTTGGAAATTCAACTAATTCCCAAGTTTCATTCTTCTCAATGGAGGAAATTTCACTGTCCATAGCTTTTCTCCATTTATCATCCTTAACTGCTTCTTCATAGGTGAGAGGATCACCTACTTCACAAGCAACCAGACTATATAGATTTTCATTCTCCATTAGAGAAATGTCACTGTCTTCAGTATCATCAAATGTGGTATAGCCAACCACATAGTCCTGGAGATACGCAGGGGTTCTTCTTGTTCTGTTACCTGAATTGTCTTCTGCATCATCTTCATTTGATACATTCTCTGTACTAGTTTCAGTTACCACATCAGAGGTTCCATTATTATTACCATCCTCCCTAGAGCCAGAATTACTCACTTCAACATTGCATCGCAGATTGCTTCTCGATTCTGCAAGTGATTTGAAAGCGATCTAAATTGCATTTCACAATATTTTCCTTCTCCACATCATCCCATTTCCAGGTTTCATTTTCAGCAAACATCACATCCTTGCTAATCAAGATCTTCTTAGTAGCTGGGTTGTATAGTCTATAGGCCTTAGACTCATCACTAACCCCAAGAAAAATGCATTTCACACTCTTATCATCAAGCTTTTTCCTATGATTATCAGGAATATGCATGTATGCTACACACCCAAACACCCTAAGATGTCTAACAGATGGTTTAATATCACTCCAAGCTTCCTCTGGGGTAATGTCCTTAACTGACACAGTAGGGCATCTATTTAAAATGTAGAAGGACCATCTCACTGCCTCTGGCCAGAATTGTTTATGCAGTTTAGACTCACTAAGCATGCTCCTAACCATGTTCATCACAGTCCTATTCTTCCTTTCTACCACTCCATTTTGCTGTGGAGTATAGGCAGCTGTAAGTTGCCTCTTAATACCATGCTCAGTACAATAATCAGTGAATTCTTTAGAATTAAATTCACCCCCCTGTCTGTTCTTAGACAACTAATTTGGCATTGAGATTCCTTTTCAATCATCATTCTAAATTTCTTAAATGCATCAAATGATGCAGATTTTTCTACTAGAAAATATACCCACCCTTTCCTAGTGTAATCATCAATGAAAGAGATGAAATACCTCATTTTACTATTGGACTCTGGTGTGATGGGGCCACAAATATCTGAATGAATCAGCTCCAACCTCCTTGATGCTCTCCAGTTGGTCTGTTTAGACATTGCCTCCCTGTGTTGTTTTCCACTTTGACATTCTGCACACACCCTATAAATCTCAGTGAGCTCTGGCAAACCTTTAACCATATTTTTTTGCTGCAGAAGCTTCAATCCACTGTATCCAAGATGCCCAAATCGTTTGTGCCACAGTTCTGTAATGTCACCACAGGTGGCCTGCAGACATGATGTATCAGTTGTGAATGCTTTAACAGCAAACATTCTATTCTTTGCCATGGTGGAAGTTATGATCAGTCCCTTTTCCTTATGGTATACTTCACATTTGTCATCTTCAAATACCACTTTCAAGCCTCTATGTTGTAATTGACCTATACTCAGAAGATTGTCCTTCAAATTTGGAATATAGTAGACATCTGATATGACTTGTATTCTCCCTTCAATTCTCAGTCTGATGCTACCTTTACCCATTACTTTAATTCTGGAATGATCTCCTAACTTCACATTTTCTCTATAGGATTCATCTAATTCAAAGAACCAATCTTTCTTGCCACACATGTGGTTACTACACCCTGAATCAAGGAACCAAATTATTATCTGTTCACAGAATTCAGGATTAGTGAAGGCAATCAGCAACATTTCTTCTTCATCATCAAATCCCGCATAATTGGCAACTTTCTCACCAAGATTGGGACATTCGTACTGGAAATGACCTAGTTTCTTGCACTTGTAGCATTCAAGATTCTCCTTAGAGGCCTGTCTTCCCCTTCCTCTACCAAAACCTCTGCCTCTTCCTCTACCCCTTTCACTGGCAGTAGCCTTTAGAGCCTGTTCTTCCTCCTTTTGCCCATTCATAAGTTGTTCTTGAACAAGTAGACTACTTTGCAAATCATCTACAGAAAGTTCATCAGTATTATTTGCTTGTTGGATCGAGCACACCACGTAATTGTATTTGGGAATCATGCTTCTCATGATTTTCTCAACAATAACAGTTTCAGAGATCTTTTCCCCATGACCCTTCATCTTGTTCGTAATTGCAAGTGTCTTGGAGACGTAATCACTGACTGAATCACATTCCTTCATCTTTAATGCTTCAAACTCACCTCTTAGAGCATTCAACTGAGCACGCTTCACCTTCGTAGAGCCCTTGAATTTCTGATTCAACGAGTCCCATATGTCCTTCGCGGTTTCCGAATTGATGATGGTTTCCAAGATTCCTCTCTCAATTGTGATAAACTCCAATTTAATATATTTTTAGAGATGTTTTTGACTCACTTTTAGAGCAATTATTACTAGTTATACAAATTTTTGACTTACTTTACTCTTTATTTTGTAGCAATGAAGAAAAGATAAAAAAAGAGTGAAAGTTCAAATAAAGCCAAAACAAGAATAATATTTATATATATTAATAAGATGTGTGGGTTGAATGATTAAAGAGCATAGAGTTTAAATAGCAATGCCCAAGGCCCACAATGGAGAAAGAAGAAAGAGTCCAATCCATAACTTGAATGGATACCTAGAATGGAATGAATTATAAAGGCTCTTGCTTTTCCCACACCCCCTCCTATTTCTAAACACACCCCATAAGGGTGTGAAAAGACCAAAAGACCTATTTTTTTGAAATTTTCACTGCTCGAACACGGGGCTTGAACAGTTCGAACTGGGACCGTTTGAGTGTGTTAAATATGGATAGACACCCCAGGCTTTTTTTTCACTGTTCGAATAGGTCATACGAACGAGGTTCGATGGTGGTCATGCGAACATGGTCGAATTATGTTGTTCGAACAAGTGTCGCAAAGATAGCGAGTATTGGACGCCTCGATTCCACCAAGCAGTTTTAATCAAGCGGTTTACAATCATCAAATGTGTCGATAAATGAGTGGATGTAAATCCCTTTGGAAATTGTGCTCGAACGGATAGAATTTAAACGGCTGATTTGTGATCTAAAAATGAAATCAACGGTGACATTTCACCACGCCTATTATAAAAGGGGTTCACATCCTCGGACCTTCTTCACCAAACCCTAATCGCTTCTTCCCAACCCACCGCTTCTTCACCAAAACCTTCTCTCCTTCTTCCCAACCCAAATTGAAATGGAATGGCAATTGTGCTCAACCCAAGACTAAACGACAAATTCCTAACAACCCTTCACCACAATGGGATTTGTCACCACCGAGCGAACATGGTGTCGTGTGTTTCGTTGTCCTAACCATGTCTTCTCGTAGGATGAGTAAGGACATCACCTTCGCCCAACCAAGGAAAAGGTCGAGAGGAAGATTCGTCCGGAGGAGCGTGGCGTAAAGACGTGGAGCGTATACGTTTCAAAAAGTTCAATTGTAGAGATGATGGGACTGTCCAGTATTCAGTCATGGAGATCCGAAATGACGACGACGTCCGCGCAATGATGGAACATCTAGCTAACGTTCCGATGGGGCGACAGATCTTAGAGTTGTACGTGGACACAATACGAACTGCAGAAGAGGTCATGCATCTTCTTCAACCACCACCACCCGCACCACAACAACCCATACTTACGCACACCTGTAAAGTTGACTATGAGATGACTATCCCGTGCCACTCCTATCCTGGTGCGTTGGTTCATGGTCGTGAAACTAAAAATTTCAGGCTTAAGAACAACATCACATTCGCAGAATTGAAAGAAAAACTAATAAAAAATGTGAAACTAGATGGTGTTCAAAGAAGAAATTAAAAAATCGAATGTGAATCCCCTACGTCAAAGAATTTGGAACCCACGTAATCGTATTCGAAGTGCCTTAAGCCTATCAAGAATGACGAAGACGTTTCGTCAAATGTTTGAGAAACATGAAGAATTCCAAGGTTTCATTGAACCTTATCTCGAATTGTTCGTCGAAACACGAGAATCATCGAAGAAATCCACCCAGTAGAATTAGAGGTAGTAGTAGTAGTTCTAAGTAGAACTAGATTGTATTTTGTTTTTTCTGTTGTTTCGTTTTAAATTTCCTATCCTTGTATTTTTGCAATTTGTGTTTTTAATTTCTGTTCTTATCCAGGGAATGTGCAGGAGCTGGGATACATCATCAAGGGTGATGCTCATCTCACCCATGAGGAAGGTGGAATGATGATGTATCCATTTGCCAACGCCTATGAATGCGTTCAGTGGCAATTTCTTGTGGAGAATGGGGAAGCCAAGCCCAACCAAGGGAACCAACCCTAAAGCTGTCAGAGTGTCCCTAATCTGCACATGAAACAATGTCGTAACAGGTCCATGTGGGATTGGGTCAGATAAATCCGCACTTTGCATTCGTAAAAGACACAATAAGCCAAAACATTCAACAACTTAATAAACAAATTTACAACACTCAACTATAAAATAATAACTTACCTGGCCAGAATAAAAATCAGTGAGGATATGTGCCCCGTATGTGGGCAAGACAGAACCATCTTCTGGTCCACCAGGAAATGGGAATGTCGCCTACTAATTAGCAGCCAGACCTCCACGAGGCTCAAAGATACTCCTCCTCACGAGGCTCAGCAGCCTCCTCCTCATGATGCCTGGAAGATGAAGGCCTAGAAGATGAAGGCCTAGCAGCAGATGAAGGCCTAGCAGACGAAGGCCTAGCAGATGAAGGGCCGGCCAACTCATAGGCCGGAAATTGAGCATCACGCTCAATATCCTGCCCAATATCCTCTGGAAGTGGGGGAGGAGGAACATCAACCCTACCCCTACCCCTGGCACGACCCCTAGCTCGGGAGGGTTCACCGGCTTCTTCCCTCCTTTTGCGGTTTGAAACCGTAGGAGGTGGGCGGCCGCTCCGCTCGAGATGGTTCAGTTGCATGACCACCTCTACTCCTCACCATATCTGAAACAACAATCAACAGAACCAATTCAATCAAATTAACATAACCAAACAGAATCAGGCTGAGAAAGTTCACTGTCAAACGACTGTTCGAACGGCTACATGCGAACCTGTTCGCACAACCACCCTCGAACAAGTCAGTTTCAGTTTACAAAATACAACGGTTCGAATGAGGTTGCTCGAGCGGTGTTCGTGACAACCTCATTCGAACACCTTCGTTTTCACGTGTTCGATGGACCTCGTTCGAACAATTCTGCGTTTCAGAAAAAAAAAAAACCAGAATGGAGCGTAGGGGGAGAGGCATACCTTGAAGAAAATGGAACGATTAGAGAGTGTGAGGGGAGGAGAAAATAACCCAGCAACTCTTGAGAGTGTTGGTGGAGAAGATTGAGTGAGAGATTGGGTGAGTTTGAGTGAGTTGGGAGAATGTGAGTGAGAGAGAAAGTGAGGTTAGGGTTCGGTTGAGGGAGAGTGAGAGAAGGAGACGAGGGGGTGAGTGAGAGGGAGGGGAGGGATGTGTGGGTGTTTTTTAATTTTTAAAAGGGGGGTATTTTGGGAATTTAGAAATTGATGGGGTGTTTTAAAGTAGGAGGGGGTGTGGGGAAAGCACCAGCCATTATAAAAGGGATACTTGCAACATATATGGAGGGGACCTGACGGCACAACAGAAAAAAAAAAGGGAGAGCCACAACAGTGAAAAAGGGAGAGCTGCAACGTGAAAGAGGGAGCTGCAACGTGAGAGAGAGAGAGAAGAGACCAGCACGGAAACCGAGAACGGGAATTGAAGAGAGGGCAGCAACAACAACACTGTGAGAGGAGTTTTGGGTACCCGCTTTTGACACCGTGAGAGAGCTTTGGAGCAAAATACAGAGACTGAATACAGGATCAGAATTTACTCAATCTCCGGGTTATTTTTATATTCTGTAATTCATGACTTTAAATTTTATTTCAATGTTCTTGAACACTATGGATAGCTAAATCCTTTTCTAGGGTCTTAGGTGGATTCTTGCTTGATTAGAGACTTTTTTATGTTTTAATTTATGCTTTGAATTCCTAGTTTTATTTCAATTAATATTATCCTATTGTTTTTATCACATAATTAGGATTGACAACCCTTTGCATGTTAATAATCAATTAGTTGATCAGCAACCGTGCTGCAATTAATTGGTGGACCTATAGGATAATTGAGACTATAATTAAGGAATGACCAAACCGTAATTTAGTCTTTCAATCACTCAACCTTTGTGTGCTTTATGCTTTTCTTAAATTTAAATTCTTGCATGACCAAACAAGGGTTAGTTTAGGAAAAAGAATACTAATCACGAATGACCAAACGGGTTAGTAGCTGTAGTAAAGGGATTGGTAATTGAAGTAAAATAAAGGAATTCAAGTAGGAATTGAACATAGAGGTATCAAACCTTGCAGGTGAAACCGTGACCCTAGGCTTCTCTCCATTGATCAAACTTTACAATTCTAATTCTTGCACTATATTTCTTGTTATTTTAGTTTTTACAATCACCAACCATTTGTTCGTCTAAATAATAACTAATCTTAAGTAGTTTGGTACTTATTAATTAATCCTTGTGGAGACGATATTTTTTATACTACTTCCGCGAAAGAGTACACTTGCTCTAAGTGTGTCTTTGACGCAACAAATTGCTTGGAACAAGTAGTTTTTCGCTTTCAAGTCTTTCAATTTTGCGTCGTCTACGATTTTCTTCTGCTCTGCTGTTGCATTGTTGGCAAGCACCGGGACTCCATTTTCCACGATCTCCCAATAATCTTTCGACCTCAGTAGGTTCTCCATCAACATTGCCCAATGGTCGTAGTGACCATCAAGCTTTGGAATCGCCGGTTGGATGAAATTGCCACTTTCTTCCTCGATCATCTTCGCCGTCGTTCTTTTCTCCGATTGAACTAATGGTGGTCACAGATACTGCAGTTCTTGACTTTCCCAGGCCCCAATGGAGCTCTGGTACCAATTGTAGAAGATGAAATGTAACAGAAAACAAAACTGATTCGTAACAGAAAATCGTTAGAATTATTCATTGCTCAGATGAGTATTTATTATAGACTAATTGAACTGGCTTACAGAAGAAAATGGGCCAGTCCAACAAAAACAGAAAAGGCCCAAAACTAAACACAAAGTGGGCTAAACAACTAATTGCACCCATCTATTACTATGGGAGCCTATCTATATTATTACAATAGGCCCCTGACGGACGGTATGGCCTATTCCCACCCCTATCCACTACCTACCCAATGTTTGATAAAAACGTCGAAAAATGTGTGTACTATCAGGTTTGTAGTGTGCTTAGTAACCACACCTTATTCAGTATGGTGAGCTTATGCTATTTAGAGCCTTTTAATTTTGGAAGACACACTAACTAATTGGTGAAGCAACACAAACAAAATTATGCATGAACTAGATATTTGTCTGGAGGCTACTCATTCATACAATACTATTGTAGATAATGTGGATGTGGATTCTACATTACTAGTGGGTTGGCTTGAACCATTAGTTTCAAATTGCAAATTTCAAGGGTTAGGAAAAAGTGTTGTTGAACAGCTATTATATTTGTGGAATCTTGTTTTCACACCTCAAAAGGTTATCTCATTATTGAGGGTAACTTTCTTGTTTCATTGGAATCACAACATTGAAGCCACTCCAGGGATACAAAAAATAGTCTTGTTTATGTTATACAGTGTTGGTGAACCAAACCTTACTACTACTTGTTCTCAGTTAGGTGGTTCATTAGTGCAAAGAACCACCATGGAAGAGATTTTTCACGTGTTACTTACTCTTCCAAGAAAAGCATCTCTTGGAACTTTTGTTGGGGAGTTGATTCCAGAAATCATTGCAAAAAAACCAAAAATATTATATTCTAGCTCTTAGTTTTTTTAAAGTTAATTACTTCATTCAATTGATAAGGAGAACATCAATACAAGCTACATAAAGTAAATGAGGTAGAACATTTCCAACCCTCACACTTAGGATCAACATCCCTAAGGTAGAGAACTACATAGTGATTGTAGGCATCAAAGCCGTTACATTTAGAATGATTAAAAACCATAAGAGCATCACCGAACCACTACAATGACATACTATCCAGATTATCATTAGCTTTCGCTTCCAAGAAGAGGTAGTCAATGATTGAGACTCTGCTGTCTTTCTCCCAATCCAGTTACAGATGATATCTTTGATTAGTGTTCGCACATTTCGACTAATGATGGTCTCATGACTAGCCAACTTAACTTGAAGAGCGATAGCACGATGGAAATTGGAAGCAGCATTGGATGGGGTGACAGTTCCCACATCCTTAACAGTCACCACATAATGGGATAATGTCCAAAACCAAGTGCATTGGCATCCAAAAGTTCTATGGGGACTTACATCAAACAACTGAGATGCAACTTTAGGCCAAAACTGAAAAGATACAAAACATAAATCAACATACCCATAGTGGCGACAGAGAGAAGATCTGAGACCAGCAAACAAGAAAGTTCAGCAAAGGTGAGTAGAAGGAAGGAGCAGCTTCCCAAGTCGGAGAAACAACGAGATTGGAGAAGCGAGGACCTCTTATGGTTTTCCTCTTTGGGCGATTGTGGAGGTTAAGGTGGAGGGCGCGTCACCAGCGACGGAAGGAACGACGTTGTAGGAAGTGGTAGAAGGATGTCACCCAGAGAGATTTAGAACCCAGTAGAAGGAAAAGGATCGATCGATTAGTTGATGGCAGTGGAGAATCTACTAGCGTGACGACGACAAACCTGGAGATAAGGGGAATCAGATGGTTAGTAATGGTGCGGCCATGGGGATTCACATGGAGAAGACAAAGGGGTTGTGGCTGGTGGTGAAGGAAGATGGGTTCAGCCATTCGAATGTAGCAAGATGAGTGTTGGAGAGGGTGGGTTTTGAGGGGGATGCGAGGAGATGGTGAGGCATCGGGAAGGGCCAAGCAACGATGAGGGGAAGGGTCCCCACGAAGGCAGGTGGAATAGGCCTCCAAAGAGGAGGAGGAAAGCCATAACTGAGCCCTGTGGCTCATATGAAGGGAAAACCCTAACAGAGCCTTGCAGCTCGTAGGGAGAGACATGAATAACTACCACTTCTAGTCCTTAGTTACTGTAGGATAAACAACATTGTTGTTGTTGAAGGTAGTTCCAATATTTCTTGCAAAGCCATTTCTCATGTGTGTGGAAGATGCAACAAAATGGGAGCTATTTCAAATTGCTTACTAGATCATACTGCACATGAGGATAAAAGAGAATTGTTGAGAATTAAGTTTTAGATTGTGCAAAAAAGGTCAAGAAATATTGTGGAGACCCAAACCTCTTTCCTTCCTGTTCGTGAGATAGGAAAAAAGAATGGAATAACCTTTGAGGTTTTGGATACTGGTGTGTGGAAAACATGTGCAAGTATACACAGTCCTTAACAAGTAATATAGTGATTAGAGAGATCGAACCCACAGGGATTGATGAATTCCTTTGAAACTCAATATTATGTAAGTTAATGTAAGGTAACCAAATAACAATTATAGTGGAGATGGTGCTATCACAACCAAGTTAGTATAAAGCAAAGTGCAAGTAGAGGTAATGCAATAGAGAAAAGCTAGTTGGAATGTCTTCCCCAAGTAATTCACCTTTAAGTGTTTAATGCAGAATGTGATGCAGTTGCACTGAATGTTGTTGCATTAGCTATGTGCCTTTCAGTTACTTTCTTCAGAGTTTCATTACAAGCTTCCTATGTCTAGGCTTGCTAAATAAGTTCACTCTTGTCTTTTAAAGTACCCACAGTATCACCCTATGGACTATACTGTCCTATGTCTAAGACTTAGCATGGTTTTCACAAAGTTTCCTTTATGTAAAACACTCACCCATATTAGTTCTTGAGTTCTTAATTGTAAACCATGTCTGCTTTTACAAATCTACTTATTCTAAGTGATCAATCTCAAAATAAGTGTTGAAAGTATTATCAAGCAAGAACTAAAGTGCATATGTTACATACATGCATCAAACTTACTTAAAAGCTCATTAAATGGTTAGAACATTCCAACTAAGAGAGATTTAGCTCAACATAGACATTGCAAGGCAACTATAAACTGAATAGAACATGTTTATATAATTGAAATCACAAAAGAGAGACAACAAGAAAGGGATTACACGAGTTGCAGCTCTTTGCATGAATTCTCCTAGCAATGCAGTTGCATCACTACTCTGCACTAAAAACTACTAAATTGAAGTAAGGAAGATTTGTCAATTCCTTACTTTCCTTCTTACAAAATAGAAACTAACTGTGACTATTGAAATGTTGATCTAACTTATGGATTGTGATATATTTTCAAGTGAGGAAGTGAGGTCCTTTTATAGTTTTCATGAGAGGTGCTTCTTTACTTATAAATGAAGTAAACTAGAGGTGTAACCATGGTTAATATTCAGAAGTTGTTTCACAAGTTGAGGCAGCCACTCAAGTGTGTAGGCAATGGGAGTTGAGCATGTGTCCCTAGGTGAATGACTCCTCCAAGCTATGTAAAAATTGTAGGCACCGAAATATAAAGGTGCTCTTGCTTTTGGAGACCAAGCATGAGGTCAGCAATGCAAGTGGATGGCTTCAATCTCTGAGCAATGCAGAAGCATTGTGTTGAATCCAGTGCAGTAACATTTGTAGTGCAGGATTAATGCAGGAGCATTGATGCAGAAGCATTGATGCAGGAGCATCTGCAGACTGCACTGAACAAAATCATCAAACATACCACAATATATCCAAAATGGCCTATTAACAACTTTAACCATGTTAAACACTCAAGTTATCATATATCACACAAAATACTATGTAAACTCCTTATCTTTGCTTGAAAAAGAGCAATTTACTAAGTTTAAACATATGAATAAACTCCTTAAGTAATGACAAAGACAAACTACTATACTATAATTCTATAAGATAGATCAGCTTGATATTTGGATTTTCATGAGCAGCTCCCTATGAACTTCATTTTTCAGCAATCTTTCTTATGCCTTTATTTCTTTAAAACTACCAAAGTTATTCAAACTTTTTGATGTGTGTGTGTGATCACTGAGCTGAGATTGGTTCCAAGACTAAGTGAAAATTTCTTCCTAGCCTTTGAAAAGATTAGTTTACCTTTGGTCACAGCAAAATATTTTTCAAAAAAAAAAGACTAGACTAACAAAAATCCTCAAGTATTGGGGTGTTTTAAATACAACAAAGGGCTTGGTTGAATTTTTCAAAGCTATTGAGCCAATGCACTTTTTTCTATTTTTGTGGTTCTTTTGGTGCAGATGCATCACTTCTTTGAAGTGCTTTTTGCATTGATTTTTTCTGCATTTTTCTTTTCTTCAGCGCAGTTGCATTGTTCTTCTGCACTGATGTTGTTTCACTTTCTTTTGATAGCTCATATTGCCCTCCTCACTGACCTCCTGATGCATTTCTTCTTTTCGCACTTTGGCACAGGTCTTTGACCCCCTGATGCATTACATTTCGCACTTTGGCACAGG
Source organism: Oxytropis ochrocephala (assembly GCA_020916435.1). NCBI lineage: Eukaryota > Viridiplantae > Streptophyta > Magnoliopsida > Fabales > Fabaceae > Oxytropis > Oxytropis ochrocephala. The sequence continues at coordinate 48,828,077 of CM037091.1, read as the reverse complement.
TACAACTTAATTGATTCAGGTCAATATGACTTTATACATTGATTTTCTTTGAGTAACCTTTGTACATTGTTTACTCTAAACTTTTAAAATTCAGCCTTAATTTCCATAAAACTCTCCCAAACTTAATTCTTTAAGATCTTCTAACTTTTTAATAAAAATTTGTTTTGACCTAAGCTCACCAAAAATTCCCCTTGCATCAGATTGATCTTTAAGTAGCAATGTTCTTTTCACAAACTCAGTTTTGAGGTGTTGAAGTAAAAATAATTTTGGTTATTTTCTAAGAAATAAAACTTCTTTTTCTCCTTTTTCATCATTAAAATTCCATTCATAGGATTTTACCATATTTTAAAAACTTTCAAACTAATCATCTACTAAAATACTCTTAACAATGATAGTAAAATACTCTTAACAATGATAGTAAAATACTCTTAACAATGATAGTATCTTTTATACATAGCCACTATTTCCACAAGAGACATTTCTTTGGAGAATAGTTTCATGTATTCAGATATTACTTTGTTAAGTTCATGTAATATTTAAACAAAATATAATACTAAAATCATTTTAAAACACACATAGTTAATAAAACAAACTTTCTTAACAGATAGATCCCCCCCCCCCAAACTTAAAGGGTAGCAGTGTTCTCACTGCTATTTGTTCAGAAAACAAAAACCAAGTTGTTCAAAATATGGGGAGAGGGATTAAAAACAACTAGGGAAGATAGTTAGAAGCAACTCAAACTACATAATAGTATAGTCAAAACACATTAAAGCATGTAAATGATACTCATTTCTTTGCTACACTCCTAGTTCTAGTGCATTGTCTGGTAGGAGGAGTGTGTTTGACTTTCTTCTTTTTTTCCTTGGGTTGCTTGATTGGAATTTCCTCTACTTGTGCAGATGCACCTCCTTCCTCTGGTGATAATGCAGGAACTGATGCAGTAGCATCAGTTTGTTGTGCAGTAGATTTCTTCCTTTTAGGTGTTAGCTTTGGTGGATTCTTGAAGAATTTTTGAGTGTTGTGCAGTGCATCCCTTTTTTGTTGAGCCAGTTGTTCCAGAGCAACTTGAATGGTTGCTTCATCATGCTTTAATTGTTTTCTCTTGTGATGCACCAGCAAGTGATGCAGGTGCATCACTCTGCATCTCTACTGGTTCTGTGATAGGTTCCTCTTGTTTATCTGTTGCAATTTCTCCTTCTTCTAGTTTCTCTTCTTCATTAACCTGCGTAAACTCTTTCTCAAGAGCAGAAACAACATTAGTAATGATGTTACTTGGGCTAGAAGGCAAGGTTTGTTCTGGTTCTTTTTCGGGGTTAACAGGGTTAGGCTCATTAGTTTCTTGCTGTGTGTGAGGTGGTTGCTTAATTTCAGTGGTTGGAGAGGGTGGTGGAGGGGTTTGTTGTGGTGGTGATTGGACTGGTGGATCATTAAGGGAGGGTAGTGATGATTTTGGGTGGGATGATGATTCTTGGATAGGTGAGTGAGTTGGTGATGTTTGGACAGGTGAATGGTTTGGTGATGATATTGGTGAGGTAATAGGTGATGTATGAGTAGTTTCTTGCTGGACTGGTGGTGGTGTCTTGGCATATTTTTGTCTAGTTATTTCTTCCAAAATTACACCCCTTGCTTGATTTTCTTCTTCACTATAAACCTCAGCATTACTGTCTTCTTCATCTTCATCCTTTTCCATGTCTTCTACTTCCTTTTGAACTTGCTCATCTTCCTCGGTATCAGAATCATATGTTTCTTCATTTTCAAGTTCTACCACTACTTTCTTCTTTCCCTTTGATTGTTTTCTAGTCACCTTCTTTGTGACAGGTTCTTCCTCCTTCTCCTCTTCCTGTTCTTCTTCTTCCCTTACCTCCTCAGCTTCTTTTTCTTCTTCTCCTTCACCATCAGTTCTAAATACCCAGTTTGGAAACACAGGGGCTTCAACATTTCCTAAGATATCAAACATTTTGTCGAAGACAAGTTGTAACCAATCATGTTGATCATTCTGAAATCTCCAAACAGCAACTTGTTTTTGCATGAAATGCTCTTGCATTGCAGGCATAGATCCTCTCACTTTCCTTAATCTTTCTCTTATCTCAGCATTCAAATTACCAGGTGGGAATTTTCTTTGTTCATGGGGGGCTATTGGGACACCTTCTTTCATGCATAACTCAGTTATGAGACAAGGGAAAAACAGAAATCTATTTGATTTAGATGTGCATGAATACATTTCCCTAGCAATCAACCTACCTATATCAACATTTCCTTCAGAGAGAATTGTGTCAAGAAGAATCAATCTCTCTTTGGTCATTGCATAAGTGTGTGATGTGGGTAAGATTGATGTTGCTATGAACAAATGCCAATTACCTAATGCATCAATCAAATAGGTACTTCTAAGTTTGATCTCATTAGGTGTAAACTTTTCCCAAACAGAATCTGGTGTAGCTATTCTACCCTTTATTTCTTCCATTCAAAGGACTTTGACTGCTGGGATGGGGTCGGATCCTACTCGAAGCACTCCACCACGAATAAGAATCTTCGGGCCTTTGCCACTCTTTTCAAATTCATTCCCATTATATTTCAACACATAGTGTTCATTCAATTTCTTGGGATGAAAATGTACAAGTTTACCTCTCACCATTGAAGTGTAGGATTGTTCCATGTCTTCTTCTTGTGTGATTCCAGGATAAAATTCTCTGACCAGATCTTCAATATAACCTCCTCTTGGAAGAACAAATTGATCCCAGTGAAGATTGGCAAGTGTTGCCATGAATGATGGACTAACCTTCTTCAATTCATAACCTCTTTCAGGGAGCATTTGCATCCTCCACAATGCAGGCGCATTGGCTTTGTCCTTCTTGCTTTTCTGTGATGATGATCCTGCATGCGTGATTTTCTTTCCATTTTGCGTGGTTTCAACATGCTTGCTTGAGGACTTTTGTGTTGATTGCTTTTTCTTCATCGTGATTCTTCAAATTCTCGGTTCCTTGAGTGAGTTTTGAATGAAAGTGAAGATGAAATGTGAGAAGTAACTGCCTTTGAATGAGAGAAATTGTTAAGATTGCAAGGAAGAGGTAACAATATTGAGAGTAAGGGTTTAATGTGAAGGAAGAATAAGTGGAGTTTGATTTGATGGAAGTAGTCGTTAGGTAAAGCGTGGAGAACATGCATTACGCCACGTGTCATCTTTGTTTGCTAACACTTCATTAATCTTTTTAACCTTCCCCTTATCTTTCTGATGTGTTATGACTCTCAATTGATCAAATTCTTCACATTTTTGAAACTTGGGTGCATGGCATTCTCTTTCTGTAATGCAGGTGCATCAATGCAGCTGCATTAGTTTCCTGCATTCCTACAAAACACTTGAAAACATAAAATTGAACAAAAATACTTAAAATGATGGGTTGCCTCCCATTAAGTGCTTGTTTTAAGAGTCTCTCACCACATGTTCACCATAATACATTTTAACTCTTTGACCATTTACCTTGAAGACAGTATTGGCTACTTCATCTAACAAATCAACTGCTCCATGAAGATAAATTTTCACCAACTTAAATGGTCCTAACCACCTTGATCTAAGTTTACCAGGAAATAGCTTCAACCTAGAATTATATAGCAGAACCAATCCTCCCTCTCTTAATTCTCTTCTTTGAATTCTCTTATCATGCCATGCCTTAGTTTTAGCTTTATAGATTTCAGCATTCTCATAAGAGAATTGCCTAATTTCCTCTAGCTCATTAAGTTCTAACATTCTCTGTGCACCTGCTTATTTTAAATCAAAATTAAGCTTTTTGATAGCCTAATATGATTTGTTTTCTAACTCCACAGGTAAATGGAATGCTTTTCCATAAACTATTCTATAGGGGGACATTCCTAAGGGTGTTTTGAATGCTGTTCTATATGCCCATAAAGCCTCATCCAAATGTAAAGACCAATCTTTCCTATTTGGACTTACCATTTTTTCTAGCATTCTCTTAATTTCCCTATTGGATAGTTCTGCTTGTCCACTAGTTTGAGGATGGTAACACTAGTGCAAAATAAGGAAAAGAAATAGACATTTAAAGTCACGCGCTCAGATGCCTGCCTTGATATAAGGACGCGGTGGCAAACTTGTAATAAACTCAAAAACTTTTTTTGGCGCGATAGTTTTTAAGTCAAGCATGAAATATGCGTGACTTCAAAAGTGGAAAATTTTAACATTTTAAGACAAACCGTAATATTGCTTGACTTCAAAAGTATTTCACAATTAAAACACACACGGTCTGCTATCACTAATACAAATCCTCAAAACCCTCATTCAGCAGTACCTTGTTGTTTCTTCGTGGTTCTCATCTCCACTTTTATTTTCCTCCTTCCCCCGCAACCTCCGTGTTCTCCAAACCGAACCAGCGAGAACAGTAGAGGCGGCCTTGAAACACAATCGGAAAAATGAAGGAAATCGATATGTACGAACGAGTTATTACGGTGCCCCATTTTTTCCTCGGCCCACCGTAAAATGCACAGATAAATTGCAGGTTTACTTAAAACGGCGAGATGGTTTACCGATCCATATCCTACGTTCCGCCCTCTTCAAGATCTTCGACATGATCCTTCTCGACGCCGCCAAGAACATACAACAGAGGATCCTTCTTCGATGGGTTCTTCTATCAAGGTTACGATAGATCCCGAAGAGAACACTATTTCGGTTTACAATAATGGATGTGGTATTCTGTGGATCTTCATCCGTAAAAGAAGATTTATTATCCCGAAATGGCCTTTGGTCAATATACTATTCGTTCTTCCGACTACATGTTGTTGAGACCGGTGGTCTCGGATGTGTTGGTGCTAAATTCGCCAATATCTTCTCCATCGAGTTTGTTGTCAAGACGGTTGATGGTGTCCGTCGAAGAAGAATAAGCGGTAGGGTTTCGTTGATTCTTGAAACTTTTTCCCCAAATTTGTGTTAGGGTTTTTAGTTTTGACTCTAATGGAGACAAATTCATGTTAGTGCATGGTTTCACGTTCTTCGCTAATATGACTTAGAATCATTAGATTGTTTTTCTTTGAATGAATTGTTGTTTTTGGTCGATCATCTGAACCTTTGATTAATTTTAACGCATAATGATGATTGGATTGATTGGTTTTGCTTTCATCAAGGTGCTTTCGTCAAAATCGGGAGATTGGTACAGTACATGAGTGAAGGAGCACTAGCAATCCACAAAGCAAATCCTAATGTACTTGTGGTGATATCGAGTTTGAACTATGATAATCTTTGTTTGCAATTTTAAGGAAGAAACCATTGAAGATTGACTTAGGTAAAAATGGTATTTGAGACACATTTGTATTCATGGTGCGGAATTGGGACATTGAAACCGAAAGGGATTTGGACAAAGCAGACCATTGAATAGAGTATGTGCTAATAACATTAAGGCGTTAGACCAAAAGAGTGGTTTCGACCATTGGTAAGAATGCAGCTCCTTTGATGTTTACAGAGTTTGGTTTTGACCAATCAGGTTCTTGATTGAAGACAAGAGATTCTTGGCATGTCTTCAAACTTATCTTGTTGGAAGAGACTTGGATTGGGGTTTATGGGCTTTTCATGGTAGTTATTATGTTAGAGAAGACAAAGTTCAACTTGATGAGAGTTTTGGTGTTATGGATGCCACATAGCATTGTGAGTTATAAATATAATAATTCAGTTGATTATTTTATGGTTACAAGTCATATGCTAATATAAATATATGTTTATTTATGTAGATCCTACTTCTAAAGTCTCCCAAGCATATATAATGTACCATCCAATTACTGGTCAATGTGTTCAAGTTAATAACAAGAATGAACTTGAAATTGGAAGCTGTGAGAATCAAAATAGATGGATTCATAGTAAAGATGGTACTCAAATCCTTTTGAGTGGCACTAAAAAGTGCTTAAGCGCTTCTAGTGAAGGGCTTCTTTGCTTTGCTTTTCGATGATTGCCAAAGTAAGAAAAGCTTATGGAAAGTCGTGCATCACTTTCTAAACTTCATTTGGCAACTATGGATCGGAATCAACTTTGTTTACACAAGGATTCCAACTCATCTGCTGTTGTGACATCAAAGTGTATATGCATAGATGATGATTCTCTTTGTCTAGATGATCCTACAAGCCAGTGGTTCCAACTTGTTCCCACTAATCTCTACTTGAAATCTGCTGAAAAGTCCAGACAAGTGACCTTACCAAGGTTTGTGATATTTAATATAGGGAGTCAGTATGTTTTGTTATTGTTATTTCTTGATTTTGTATGTTAACTTGACTTGGTTTTGCTTGTAGGTTCCATGAAAAAGTTGGTGATAAGTGGGAGATTTGCGTGAGTTTAAGTGATGGGTTGCAATTTCAACAGGTGACTAGTCAACTTTTTAAGTCAAGTAACTTGGTTTCTCATTGTTGTTAATTCTTTCTAGCGCAGTATTTGTGTGGGTAAAGTATCAATTGTTGCTAACTTTGACTGCTTTGAATTCCTCTAAAGTTTGTACACTCAAACTTTTCATACGTCTTTTTGCGGTTAGATAATTATTTTTGTTCCACTTTGTTTAGTTCAACAGAAGAACCTATCGACCGAAGGTCTATGCCATTGATGTCGATGAAGGCGATGAGGTGGTCTATCATTCATTTTTATTAATTCTATTGAGCTTCTTGCAAGTGTTGTTGCATTTATTTTACAAAGTGTATTGTTTTATTAACTAACCAATAATATGTAGCTTGATGATGCTCGAGTGCAACAAAGTTGCAAGATGGTCGGATTAAAATCTGGATACATGTTGCAGACTCCAACTAGATATGTTCAACCCGAAAGTATTCGGATAGGTATGTGGTTGACATACAAAGAGACATTTTATTAAATGTTTGGTGTTACTTTCTTTCTTAATGTTCTTCATGGCATATAGGGAGGCTAGGAGAAGAGGAACTTACTGTTTTCTTGCCCACGCTACTTATTCTATGTTTCAGAAAATCTTGCCATGGGAGCTATGAGTTTGAGACAGGAGAACTTTGTAATCTGTCATTCTTGTAGACGTTTTCTTTGCATAATGATGGAAGGTAAATTTTGATTTGTCAATTGCATGTTGTGATAAGAATTCAAATGGATTTTATCAAAGATTATATGGATATGTAGTGTTTGTAAATTAATTGACTTATTATTTAATCCTATTGGGGTGTCAAGTTGCATACACCCTTTATTGTATTTTTAATATTAAGTGGTTGGGCTTTACGGTTTATTGTATTTTTAATATTTTGGTGTCAACATCATATCATATATCTTTGGTTGACAAGATATTAGTCAAATGAATGTTGAATTGCTAAAGTAATTTTTAGTTTGCTAATGATATTTTTTGAGCAAAATATAATACATTTATTTTATATAGAATATGTATGTTGCTAGATTTAATGAATTTGATGTGGGGCCAAATTAGTATATGCACGAGGATCACCCAAAAGCTAAAAAGAATTAAAACTTAAATAAACACTTTTGAAGTCAAGCATTTAAAATGTATGTCTTAAAAACATAACTTTTAAAGTCAAGCATTTAAAACGCTCGACTTAAAAACATCTTTAAAGTCGCGCGTGACTTTAAAAAGCTATCCACAGAGGTGGTCTAGAGAGAACACGAGGAATTAAAGTCGAGCGGTTAAAAGTCGACTTAGAAACAAACTTATGAAGTCGGGCACTCGCGCGACTTTAAATCTCCGACATACGAAGTCTCCTTAATAGAAGTCTTATTTGGCGCGTGACTTTAAATGTCCAATTTGTCCGACTTTAAATCCCTTTTCTGCACTAGTGTAAGCTGTAGCTATCTTATGTTTAACTCCATACTTAGCTAGAAGGTTTTCAATAATTCTATTACAAAAATGTGAACATTCATCATTAATTATAGCTCTAGGAGTTCCAAACCTAGTAAAGATATTCCTTTGAAGGAACTTACTCACTGATTTAGCATCATTGTTTGGTAATGCTACTGCTTCTACCTATTTGGGCACGTAATCAATAGCCACTAAGATATATGAATTGCCAAAAAGAAGGTGGAAAAGGTCCCATGAAATCCATTCACCATACATCAAATAATTCAATCTCTAAAATATTGGTTCTTGGCATTTCATGTTTATCAGAGATATTTCTTGCCCTTTTACATTTATCACAATTTTTGACCAAAACATATGCATTTTTATATAGAGTAGGCCAAAAATAACCAGAATGTAATACCTTAGCTGCTGTTCTAGTTCTACCAAAATGTCCTCCATAAGGTGCAGCATGGCAATGCAGTAGCACTTCTTGTTGCTCCTCTTCAGGAATGCATTTCCTCATTATTTGGTCAGTGTACATCTTGTAAAGGAATGGATCATCCCAATAGTATTGATTAACTATATGGAAGAATATTCTCCTTTGTTGATATGTCATATTCACTGGCACTATCTTACTTGCAAGGAAATTCACAATATCAGCATACCATGGTGCAGATGCATTAGATGCTCCTGCACTGCTTATAGCTAATGCAGTTTCATTTTGTGCATTGACATTGATTGCCAATAATTTCTCATCTGGGAAGCTCTCCTTGATTTCTTCCTCTTGTGTACCTAGTGATTCACCTTCAATCCTTGATAAATGGTCTGCCACTTGATTCTCTACTCCTTTCTTGTCTCTTATTTCAAGATCAAACTCTTGAAGGAGTAGAATCCATCTTATCAGCCTTGGTTGTGCATCTTTCTTTGAAATCAAATACTTAATGGCAGAATGGTCAGTATAAACAATAACTTTAGTGCCAACTAAGTAAGGTCTAAATTTTCCAAATGCAAATACCACAGCTAATAATTCTTTTTCTGTGACTGTATAGTTCACTTGAGCTTCAACTAATGTTTTGCTAGCATAATAAATGGAATGAAAAACCTTGTCACTAGCTTCAACTAATGTTTTGCTCCTACTGCAAAGTCACTAGCTTCACACATTAGTTCAAATGGCCTGCTCCAATCAGGTGTTACTATCATTGGTGTTGTCACCAATGCCTTTTTAAGCTTTTCAAAAGCTTCCATACAAGAATCATCAAAGTTAAATTGCACATCATGTTGCAAAAGCATACATAATGGTTTTGAAATCTTTGAAAAATCTTTGATAAATCTTCTATAGAAACCAACATGGCCTAAGAAGCTCCTAATACCTTTGACTGTGGTTGGTGGTGGCAATTTCCCAATCACCTCAATTTTGGCTTTATCTACCTCTAGACCTTTCTTTGAAACTCTATGTCCTAACACAATGCCTTCTTGCACCATAAAATGGCACTTTTCCCAGTTCAACACTAAATTTGTTTCCTCACACCTCTTGAGAATTTGTTCCAAGTTTGATAGACAAACTTGAAATGTTTCTCCAAAAACAGAGAAATCATCCATAAATACTTCCATTGATTTCTCAATGAAGTCTGAGAATATTGACATCATGCATCTTTGGAATGTAGCAGGTGCATTACACAATCCAAATGGCATCCTTCTAAAAGCAAAGGTTCCATAAGGGCATGTAAAAGTAGTCTTGTGTTGATCCTTAGGCTCAATGGCTATTTGGTTATAGCCTGAGTAGCCATCTAGGAAACAATAAAACTCTTTTCCTGCTAATCTATCAAGCATTTGGTCTATGAATGGTAAAGCAAAATGATCCTTTTTGGTAGCCTTATTGAGTTTTCTGTAATCCATACATATCCTCCAACCTGTGACAGTCCTAGTTGGTATCAGCTCATTCTTCTCATTGGCTATTACTGTCACACCCCCTTTCTTTGGTACACATTGGACAGGGCTTACCCATGCACTGTCTGATATGGGGTATATGATGCTAGCATCTAGCCACTTAATGATTTCCTTCTTTACAACCTCTTTCATAATAGGGTTTAGTCTTCTTTGACTCTCTATGTTATTCTTAGAATTTTCTTCTAAGATGATTCTATATGCATATGGAAGGACTAATTCCCTTGATATCTGCCATTTGCTAACCTATTGCTTTAGTATGCTTTTTCAAGGTGTCAATGAGATCACTCTCTTATTCTGATGTTAAATCAGAAGCAATGATAACAGGTAAAGTCTTATTTTCTCCTAAGAAAACATATTTAAGATGCTTAGGAAGTTCTTTCAATTCTAGCTTAGGAGGTTGTTCTATGGAAGGTAAATTCTTCTTGAGAGTTGGATCCTCAAGATTGAGTGGTTCATAAGTTCTAGCCCACACTTCCTTACAAGAGTTTTCTATTGGCAGGTCTTCTTTTTCTAGTAATCCCTCATCTAGTAATGTTGATGCATCTAATGCATCTGCATTAACTAAATGATCATACTGTTTATAAAATTGTTTTTCTACCAATTGATCTAGAGAGAATAAGGATGGACACTCTTCTGTATCCTCTGCAAGATATTTCATTGCATTCATTACATTGAATTTGATCTCTTGATCATTCACTCTCATAGTGAGTTCACCTTTCTGTACATCAATTATGGTTTTACCAGTTGCTAAAAATGGTCTACCTAGGATAATAGGCACTTCCTTATCTGGAGATTTAGGCATCAAGTTGATGCTTGCACATAAAGCTCTTCCAGTGTAAGATTTTCCAATGGAAAATGGAATTGTAGAACTACCTTGATCCTTCAATTTTCTAGGAATCTTATTTTGCACAAGCAAACTACACTCTTTTGTCATGGCTACTATCTCAAATTCCCCGAATCTTTTCCTTTTGGTAAGCACATCCTTCATAAATTTGGCATAATTTGGCATTTGTTGAAGTGCTTCTACTAAGGGAACATTGATGTGTAACTGTTTTAGTACCTCATGTGCTTTTTTCAATCTTTGATAAGGAGGAGGAGGGTACTCAGGTACTAGCTTAGGTAGTGGCACTTGAACTTCTTCTTCCAATGCAGGAGCATTAGATGCTTCTGCATTTCTTTCTTTTCTATTTTTTTTTCTTTTTCTCCCTTATTTCAACTTTCCCTCTCAGTTGATTCTATAAGATCCTTACCACTTCTCAATGAAATAGCCTTAACATGTTCCTTTCCTTGTCTTTGGGAAGGAGTAGCTTCTGTATTTGAAGGTAAGGCACCTTGAGGCCTTTGATACAGAGCTGTGGCTAATTGACCTACCTGATTTTCTAAATTCTTAATGGAAGCATCTTGGGCTTGTCTAGCTGTTCTATGTTCACCTATAAGTGTTTTTAGCATGGCTTCTAAAGAATTATCATTGGTAGGTTGAGAGTGTCTTTGGTTGTTCTGAGGTGGGAACCCTAGGGGTGTAGTTGGTGCAGCATTAGATGTAGGTGCACTATTGTTGCTCCATCTAAAATTTGGATGATTTTTCCAACCAGGATTATAAGTGTTGGAATAATGGTTGTTATTCCTGTTATTCCTCATACAAGTGACCACCCCCACAGTACACACAACTAGTGGTGCCTGGTGGTGCTTGTTTCATTATTCTTTGCAGTTAAGCTATATCTGTTGATGCAGCTGCATTAGATGCAGTTGCATTGAAGTGAAGTTTTTTATCAAATTTGTTAGAGTGGCTACTTGAGCAGATAGGGCTGATACATCACTAATTTCATGTACCCCTGATGGTTTCTTTTAGGCACTCATCCTCTCAGTAGGCCAACTAGAGTTATTAGCTGCTATTCTTTCTATCAATTCACATGCTTCATTATATGACGAGTTTAATAACACTCCACCAGATGATGCATCAAGCATTACTCTGGTTTGAGGTTCTAAACCATGATAAAATGTTTCCATTTGAATAATAACAGGTAAACCATGATGAGGACATTTTCTCAAAAGTTCCTTCCATCTTTCCCATGCTTCAAATAATGATTCAAATTTTTTTTATCTAAAAGATGTAATATCAGTTCTTATCCTGGCATTTTTGATAGGTGGGAAGTATTTTCCTAAAAAAATTTTAGTCATTTCATTCCATGAATGGATAGAGTTAGGCTGTAAAGAGTTTAGCCAAGCCTTAGCTCTATCTTTCAAAGAATAAGGAAACAACCTTAGTCTAAATGCATCTTCACTAACTCCAGGTATGATAAAGTTACTACATACTTCTAGATATTGTTTTAAATGCAAATGAGGATCCTCATGAGGAGTTCCTCCAAATTGACCAATAGTTTGAAGCATTTGAAACATCATAGGCTTAATTTCAAAATGCACAGCATCTATATGAGGCCTAAATATGCTAGTTTGCATGTTTTGATGATCAAACTGAGCATAGTCCCTCATAGGTCTATCTCTATCATTAATCATATCTATGGGATCCATGTGAATGAATTGTTCTCTATGATCTTCTTCAGTAGCTTGATGTGAGCCAGGACCTCCTCTTACTGAGTGTGGCCTTGAGCTTTGTCCTTCACTGTGAGACATGATTCGCGGGCTTGTTTCTGTTGCTTTTGGAGTCTTAGCAATCTCCTATATCTTCTTTCTATCTCTGGATCTAAGCTATATTCTGGTGTTCTGTTTCTGGCCCTGTACATATGCTAAAGCCCCATGTGCTCCTGCATGACAGAAACTACAAATACCACAATAGTAAAACACTAAATTACAGTATATCAAATTTTCAAAAGAATTTAACTACAATCTCCGGCAACGGCGCCAAAAACTTGGTGTGTGGAAAACATGTGCAAGTATACACAGTCATTAGCAAGTAATATAGTGATTAGAGAGGTCGAACCCACATGGATTGATGAATTCCTTTGAAACTCAATATTATGTATTTAATGTAAGGTAACCAAATAACAATTATAGTGGAGATGGTGCTATCACAACCAAGTTAGTATAAAGCAAAGTGCAAGTAGAGGTAATGCAATAGAGAAAAGCTAGTTGGAATGTCTTCCCCAAGTAATTCACCTTTAAGTGTTTAATGCAGTATGTGATGCAGTTGTACTGAATGCTGTTGCATTAGCTATGTGCCTTTCAGTCACTTTCTTCAGAGTTTCATTACAAGCTTCCTATGTCTAGGCTTGCTGAATAAGTTCATTCTTTTCTTTTAAAGTACCCACAGTATCATCCTATGGACTATACTATCCTATGTCTAGGACTTAGCATGGTTTTCACAAATTTTCCTTTATGTAAAACACTCACCCATATTAGTTCTTGAGTTCTTAATTGTAAACCATGTCTGCTTTTACAAATCTACTTATTCTAAGTGATCAATCTCAAAATAAGTGTTGAAATTATTATCAAGCAAGAACTAAAGTGCATACATTACATACATGCATCAAACTTACTTAAAAGCTCATTAAATGGTTAGAACATTCCAACTAAGAGAGATTTAGCTCAACATAGACATTGTAAAGCAACTATAAACTGAATAGAACGTGTTTATATAATTGAAATCACAAAAGAGAGACAACAAGATAGGGATTACACGAGTTGCAGCTCTTTGCATGAATTCTCCTAGCAATGCAGTTGCATCACTACTCTACACTTAGTAAAAACTACTAAATTGAAGTAAGGAGGATTTGTCAATTCCTTCCTTTCCTTCTTACAAAATAGAAACAAACTATGACTATTGAAATTTTGATCTAACTTATGGATTGTGATATATTTCCAAGTGAAGAAGTGAGGTCCTTTTATAGTCTTCATGAGAGGTGTTTCTTTACTTGTAGATGTAGTAAACTAGAGGTGTATGTTGAAATGAAAATATTTTTCCATGTTTTGATGATACAAACTTAAAGTAATGAGTTAAGTTTTCTAAACCTATTATAGTTGTTTTCCTTATCTCGCCCCTACAATTCTCCTAAACTTAACATTAGGTCTCATGAGTATGTTTTTTTGGGGGTACTCCTCATCCCATAAATGATACAAATGCTTGTCTCTGTTGCGTTAAAAACACACTTAGAGCAAGTGTACTCTTTCGCAGAAGTAGTATAAAGAATATCGTATCCACAAGGATTAATTAACAAATACCAAACTAGTCAAGATTATTTAATGTTTAGACGGACACATAATTTGATGTTTATAGAAGCTAAAATAAAAAGAAATAAATAGCGAGAATTAAAATACAAGTTTAATAAATGGTGAGAGGCCTAGGATCACGGTTTCACTTGCAAGCTTCGATTCCCTTATGTCTAACCCCACCTGAATTCCCTTATTTTACTTAATTACCAATCCCTTTACTAAAACTATTAATCCGTTTGGTCATTCGCGATTAATATTCTTTTTCCTAAATTAACCCTTGTTTGGTCATGCAAGAATTAAATTCAGGAAAAGCATAAAGAGCAAAAAGGTTGAATGATTGGAAGACTAAATTATGGTTTGGTCATGCCCTAATTATAGCCTCAATTATCCTATAGATCCACCAACTAATTGCAGTACGGTCGCTGATCAACTAATTGACTATGAACATGTAAAGGGTAGCTAATCCTAATCATGTGATAAAAACAATAGGACAATATTAATTAAAATAAAAACGGGAATTCAAATATGAAATTAGAACATAAAAAGGTTTCTAAGCAAACAAGATTCACCTAAGACCCTAGAAGAGGATTTAGGTATCCATAGTAATTAAGAACAATAAAATAGAAATAGGTTCATGAAATTACAAAGATAAGAATAACCCGGAAATAGAAAAAGTCTTAATCTTTGTCTTCAATCTCCTTATTCTGCTCCAAAGCTCTCTCACGGTGTCAAGAACGGTACCCAAACTCCTCACACTCACGTTGTATCAGGTGTGTGGTTTCTTTGTTGCTGTTTACGGCTATTGTTTTGTGAATATCGGCTCCCCCTTTTAATTCCAAGTGCACCTATTTATATCCATCCAACTTAGCTTAGGGTTATGCTCCTTCCTAATTTATTGTTGCTTGCTTTCCACGCCTTCACTCATCCACGGCACCATTCTATTGCCTTTAGTTGGCATTCTTTGTTTAATTGGGTTGGGCTCCTTTCTTCTATTTTGTCATGGGCTTGATTGCAACATTAGTCTTTCATTTCTTTCTCTCTCTCTCTCTCTCTCTCTCTCTCTCTCTCTCTCTCTCTCTATATATATATATATATATATATATATATATAAAAGTGACTTTTTATTGGACTATCATTTGTTTCACCTATTTTCTTCATAAGTAAATAATTTATATAATTGCTCTAGAAATGTCACAAAGATATCCCTAAAAATGCACTAAATTGGAGTTTATCAACTCCCCCACACTTAACTTTTGCTTGTCCTCAAGCAAATTTCTTGGCTCAACAAAGTTTTTTTAAATAAGTAATAAAGATATTAAAATAAGGAATCCAAAATTAGAAGCACAATGACAGACAATAGATAATTTAGCACATATGAGGTGTCAAAAGGTTGCCCAATTAGAAGCTCGTGTCCCTAAGGAATACATTTCTATGAACAAAGGCACTCGCTCACAATCTCTCTAAGTGTTTAGGGACTAGTGAAAATATACACTCAAGTCTCCACAAAATGCACATTACCATAAGCTTGTAATTTGACCAAATCTCCACTAAATAGTTCACATGCATGCAAAAGATGGGGTTTCATGGATTGTAATGGGGTCAAGGTTAAGTCAAGCAAGGTAGGAAATAAGACGAAAGAGATAATCAAAGGGCTAAAAACAAGAAACAAATTGCAACCTTTGAAACCAAACATGGAGCTCCTATCTATTTTACAAATTTTGTCCAGACTCCAAATTAATTTCACTCTCATTCTTCAATCTTCTTCTATTGAATCAACTCTCTTTGATTTACCTTTTCTCTTGAGTAGACTTTTTTGATGCTTTTTTTTTTCTGGATTTGCCCTTTGGCTCTTGCATTCTTATGATGTGTCTTTTCCTCCTTCTTATTTTTTTTTTCAAATTATCTTTCTATATTTTTTTTCATTTTGTTTCTTAGGAGGAAAAAGGTAAGTACATGAGAACTTCTATTTAGTTTCCTTTGTAAGAAAATGTTCTTGTAAGGACAAGATTCACTACTTTTGTTTTCTTCATCCTAACAAGATGGACAACTAAAGTAGATGATGGAATTTCAATCTTGACAATAAAGACTACTAAAATATAGGACGTAATTGTAATTTTCAATAGTTGCTCCACATTTAATTCCGAATGGTTACCACATTTAATTCCTTTGACAATTGATTCTTCAAACTATCAAGTGTTTCATTTGCCTGCTCCATATTTTTCTTACATCAATCAAGATTTTCATTTGTTTGCTCCATAAATTTGACTAAGACCTCATCAATATCAGATTCCTCCTCTTTCCTCTCCACTTGTAGTGACTCATAATTATCCCAGTTGGAGGAATAATAAGGAGGTGACTCATAGTCATCCCAATAGTTTGAATAAGGCTCATAAGGAGGAGAAAATGAGCGTTGACATTGAGGCATATACCAATATGACTTCTCTAAATTTCTTTGTGCCTCTGCCTCTCTAATGTAGTCTCCAAGAGTTTTAACCATGATTTAGACTTTTCACTGCAAAACAAAGTGAACTGCAACGAGCTCTTGGGAAAGTGTTATCAATTTTTTTTTGTATTTTTCAATAAGATAAATAAATAAATAAATAAACAAAAATAAAAGCAAAAAAAAATGTCTAAAGCAATAAAAATCTTTTTCGTTTAATATTGCTAAATTAATCCCCCGCAACGGCGCCAAAAACTTGTTGCGTTAAAAACACACTTAGAGCAAGTGTACTCTTTCGCAGTGATAGTATAAAGAATATCGTATCCACGAGGATTAATTAACAAGTAGTACCAAACTAGTCAAGATTATTTAATGTTTAGGCGAACAAATAATTTGATGTTTATAGAAACAAAAATAAAAAGAAATAAATAGCGAGAATTAAAATACAAGTTTAATAAATGGTGAGAGGCCTAGGATCACGGTTTCACTTGCAAGCTTCGATTCCCTTATGTCTAACCCTACCTGAATTCCCTTATTTTACTTAATTTCCAATCCCTTTACTAAAACTATTAATCCGTTTGGTCATTCGCGATTAATATTCTTTTTCCTAAATTAACCCTCATTTGGTCATGCAAGAATTTAAATTCAGGAAAAGCATAAAGAGCAAAAAGGTTGAATGATTGGAAGACTAAATTATGGTTTGGTCATGCCCTAATTATAGCCTCAATTATCCTATAGATCCACCAACTAATTGCAGTATGGTCGCTGATCAACTAATTGACTATGAACATGTAAAGGGTAGCTAATCCTAATCATGTGATAAAAACAATAGGACAATATTAATTAAAATAAAAACCGGAATTCAAATATGAAATTAGAACATAAAAAAGTTTCTAAGCAAACAAGATTCACCTAAGACCCTAGAAGAGGATTTAGGTATCCATAGTAATTAAGAACAATAAAATAGAAATAGGTTCATGAAATTACAAAGATAAGAATAACCCGGAAATAGAAAAAGTCTTAATCTTTGTCTACAATCTCCTTCTTCTGCTCCAAAGCTCTCTTACGGTGTCAAGAACGGTACCCAACCCAAACTCCTCACACTCACGTTGTATCAGGTGCGTGGTTTCTTTGTTGCTGTTTACGGCTATTGTTTTGTGAATATCGGCTCCCCCTTTTAATTCCAAGTGCACCTATTTATATCCATCCAACTTAGCTGGGTTATGCTCCTTCCTAATTTATTGTTGCTTGCTTTCCACGCCTTCACTCATCCACGGCACCATTCTATTGCCTTTAGTTGGCATTCTTTGTTTAATTGGGTTGGGCTCCTTTCTTCTATTTTGTCATGGGCTTGATTGCAACATTAGTCTTTCATTTCTTTCCTTAACCTCTCTCTCTCTCTCTCTCTCTCTCTCTATATATATATATATATATATATATATATAAAAGTGACTTTTTATTGGACTATCATTTGTTTCACCTATTTTCTTCATTCTGCAAAATAAAGAGCAAATTAAGTAAATAATTTATATAATTGCTAATAATTGCTCTAGAAATGTCACAAAGATATCTCTAAAAATGCACTAAATTGGAGTTTATCAGTCTCCTAATGGATGAATTTACATCTCAAATATGTTATATTCAATGAGCATAGATTCCCCAACAAGGACCTCTTTGAAAATACCCAAACACCTTCACCTTCACTCTCCCCACCCTGCAACCTTCCTTATGCTACCATCCCTATTGTATCCCCAACTAGCCAAAACCTATCTCCTCCATCACCACCTACATGTGATGCACATTCCTCTCTTGTACCTATCCCTGTGAACCAACCAGCTGATAACTCCAAAAAGTTATTAGGGGTGTGATTCAAAAAAGTTATTAAGGTTAATATGGTAATTAAGTATACCTCTAGTTGTTCATGATAATTTGTTTTATATCTGTTTGGGCTATTGTGTTGTTTCTAACAAATGTTTCAATCTAATATAACCTATTGTTCCGGACTGGGTCGCACCCCAATCTAGACTTGGGCCGACTTCGTAGGCCCATATCCACAATCCCTACGAGATTCACACGCCCAAAGAACAATCAACGATGGCGATCACTCAAACATCTCATCGTATGGTCATGAGGTAATATAGACCTTGAGGGCATAATACACCACCACGTCGCAAAACTCACACGTTCTCACACGCCTAGCAGATAAATCCACTTCACTATATGGTTCCCTATAAATACTTTGTCCAATCAATACATTACATACACATTTATTACTACCTCATTCTCATTCCTTTGTAGGTGTGTGTTCAAGTAGCACCACCCTCGATGGAACAACGCGTCGATGCCAGCACCTAAAGCAATTATGATCTCAAATGTCGGCACACAGCAATTCTCCTCGGTCTGGTTTCCAAAAATGATCACGAATCAACCCACCGCAACCCGCACATATGGCATAGATTATTGTTTTTTTAATTGAAAATTGTATATGTTGAAAATTTTGCATGAACATAAAATGCAATATATCAATTTCATTGATGAATTTTCTATTATATGTTTCGCTTCAAGCAGGTACTCAATGGATTTTTTTTTTGGTAAATGGTACTCAAATCAAAGGATATTTCAAACCCAAACTTATCAAATCGCAGACAAATAAATGGGAGCAAAATCAATTTAAAAAACAAATTGTAGACAAGAATATATATATTTAGGATGTGACCACTTCTGAAACTAATGTTTAAGAATGCCAATTTAAAATTAGGAAACCATTCAGTGGAGTAATCTCAACCTAATCACAATAATTGTCACTTGAAATTTTAGAAGTTTCACATATAGGAGTAGTGAGTTTTGAAAAAAATTGCCCCAAACAGAAATTTTCTGACAGCCGTTTTTGGTTCAAGCATGGGAATTATTAAATTGTAGGTTTGTAGCACAACTACGAGATCCATTAAAATAACCTATGATGCCCCATTAAATTAAAGCATCAATTCATAATGTTCAGAGGGTAGAATCTGTTTTCCTTAACTCAAATGAATTTTCGCTTAATGCACTTGGTTAATGACTCAGTTTAAATAGAAATGTGCACATACAGACAAGACTTGTAACAAAACAATCAATGAAAGTTGATATTTGAACTAAAAACAGACAACTTTAGCAAAATTCCAAATCATATAGATGATACATCAAGGTAGCCAGAAAAAGGTTAAATGACATCAACCCTCCGATATATATATATATATATATATATATATATATATATATATATATATATATATATATATATATATGGCTATTGTTTGGATGATAAGATGAATGTATGCTGTTGAAATATAAAGAGTTGCAATTAAGGAAACCATTCTTTGTTTTTTGACAAAAGGAAACCATTGTTATTGTTGTTGTTGTGTTACATATAAGTGTAGCATACACAGTTTACTGATGTATTTTCGTCAGAGTACCCAGCATAGAGGGAATTTTCTGTACAGTTAACTCTATACAAGTGGTTTACAAAAATCCTATAAGCAAAACTGCAAGTGGAAAAAAAAAACAGAGTTAAAATTAATAGCAGAAACACCACCGAAACATCACCATCCCCACCACTTCTCCCACTTCAGCATTAGTACTTCAGTACTAGAAAACCCTGATGGATTTCAATAGCAAACAGCATCAGAAACAGCATTTAGCTCCTCCAAGATAGTAGTCTCATTTGAATCCAGTAGTACCCATGAATTTGCATTGTACAAGAGGAACCGCAAAGAAACTACTCTGTAAACCCAAAATTACTTATGTAAATCTGTGATTGAATAACTACCTTCCCTATCTTAAAACCTGGAATCACAGTGAACCCTACTTTTGCCCTTTCCTTATTTGGCCAGGTTAACCTCTTCATAACATCTTCCATATATATCATGGAAAACTCCACACCTCTTTCCACTTGAAAGATCTCAACAGCAGGATCAAAGGCATGGGATAACTTATGCAGTGTCCATATCGAGCTAGCCATTCCGACAAACACCTCATAGAACATACTCAACGACCTCCACGAATTCAACACTGCCTCGTTTTGATCCAAATCAACGAAAATCGATGACTCCATCGAAGGATGAATAAGCCTCTCATACTTCATCTCGCAAAACCTCGAAAACTCACAACCCGAATGAATGCTGAGTAACTCCATAGGATTACTAGATACATGCTCCAACAATTGCTTCAAACATCTATTTTTTTCCTTCCCTTTCAAATCTATATCATCCAAATCCTCATTCGACACCAATTTTTCCTCTTCATTATTCGAACTCACTCCAAAACACGGTGAATCGAAACCTTGAAACATCCCCAAACAAACATAAGACAACAATGCATATTGATTATGTCCTTTCTTAGCATAAACAACACCAGGATGAACAGCATTCGCTACTAACCCTAAATCCCAACCCGCTTTCCTCATCAAACCAATCAAAATCTTTGTAAACTTATGTGCTGCTCTAAAAGCATCATGCAACAACGAATCAAAAACCCTAACGGTTAACAAAACATCACAACTAGGGTTCAAATCCAAATTCAAATTCAAACTAGTATTAGTGTTACTTAATTTCCTCGACAAATTCACATTACCGTTGTGAATCTCCTTAAGCTTTCTCCTCAGGGAAAACACTTCGTCATGCTTCTGTTCCAGTTCAAATTGCAACCGGTTCGAAACGGTTCCAAGTGTACGGAGCTTACTCTGATTCTCCGCCACGTGTGCTTCCAATGAAGAACCGAAGGGGAAATTGGAATAAGGTTGGGGGTTGCAATAGTAATTCTTGAATTCCGAGAGTCTTTGAAGGTGAGAAATTAGAACCCTATCAGCGCTTTTCACGTTTTCTTCAACGAAAGGAACGTGCGCGCTTTGTAATTGAAAGTAAGAAGCTTCAAAAGCCGAAACGGTAGCGAAGATCGATGAAATTAGAGCATGCGACGTCGTTTCATCGATTCGCGTTGGGGTAGATGGCGGTTCAGTTTCGTTGATTTGCGGTGGGGTAGAAGGCGACGTCGTTTCGGCGTTTATTTGAGTTGGGGTAAAAGACGGTGTCGTTTCGGGTATTTGTCTTGGAGTAAACGGCGGTGTCGTTTCTTTAGGTTCGGGGGTTGGGGAGGAAGGATTAGGATCAGGTTTAATGACGACGACTTTTTGGTCAGTGATGATTTCTTCAGTGGAGTCAAGGAGAGAGAAACCATCGGAGTCGTCGAGATTTTCGTCGGCGAAGAATTCGTAAGTTTTGGTTTTGAAAGCGAGAGCGAATTTCTGGAACATTTCGGAGATTTGAGGAGGTTTTCCATCCATTTCTGGCATCTGGATCTTTAGTTGTTGGTATTGTTTTGGAGATTCCAAGGACGGATCGGGAAGCAAAAGGAGTAGCGCACTACCAGCTAGATGGTTATGAGAGAGATAGAGAGAGAATGAGGGTGGCTTCTAAGGAAGGGCATGTGGGGTTCGTTGATTTTGTTCTTTCTTTATTTTATTTTTTGGAGTTATTTTCTTAAAATGTTTATGCTTTTTGAAATGCGGTTTAGTTAATGGGGTCCATGGGATGGGAGACCTGAGAGCTGTGTTTATGAGTTTCGAGATTGAAAGGATTATATTATTCTTATTCTTGTTAACGGTAAAATAAAAAGAAAAGGATAGCGTGGCGGTGGCATAGATGGCATAAAGAGAACGACGAAAAGGACGGACGAAAAATAAGTGGAAATTACACTCACCTCTCTTAAGTTTTGGTCAAATGTCACACAATTTTCCTCTAGTTTTAAATTGAACAATGATCTCCCTTAAGTTTGGTCAAATGTCACACGCATCCCCTCTAATTTTAAATTGAACACTCACCTCCCTTAAGTTTTGGTCAAATATAATTTTCTAATAGTATTTGAAGATATAATCATGTGTTCTTGACTTGTGTTATATTGACACATCCATTTCATTTATTTTCTTCGGTCATCAAAGGCTAAATCTTATAGGTCATTTATTTCAAATGAGAGTTCTTCCCCTTTTGTACTCATTTGTGTTGTGCACTAGCTACTTTCTCTACTTAATTTTAACTTCCCAACTTTGCAAAACTGTTGATAGGCTGCACTAGTTTCATCTCCCATCTTCTTCTGTGAACCTACTACAAATCTTTGTGATGAATTCATACTCAAAACTAGAAAATGTGCATGAAGGAGAAAGATGAAGAAAATTGCACAGGAGTAGAAGAAGTCTTTGTAATGGTGTCTTAAATTTTAGGGATTGGAAATAATCCAATAATTGAGGGGAGGTTAATGTCAAGAAAAAACTAGAGGGGAGGTGTGTGGGATTTAACTAGACTTAAGGGGAGGTGAGTGTTCAATTTCAAATTAGAGGGGAAATGTGTGACATTTGACCAAAACTTAAGAAAGGTCATTGTTCAATTTAAAACTAGAGGGGAGGTGTGTGACATTTGACCAAAACTTAAGAGAGGTGAGTGTAATTTCCCCAAAAAAGAAACTAAATAACATAATCCTTTTTTTATATCCAATTTGTGTAACCAGAATTTTATCAAAATGAGTTTTTTTTATAGACAAAGTTGTTAGTAATTAGTGTAACCAAGTGAACTACCCTTCTAGGACTTGATCAAAATGAGTGGCTGACCGTGAAAAAGCTTATGATAGACTAGTGTGGTCTTTGACCAAAAAACAAAACTTCTGTGGTCATTCATTAGAGATACTCTCTAGGAGATTGACTATCCTACTTAGGTGATTACTTTGATATGGCATTGTATTATCTCCTAGAATGAAATTACTTTGCAATAGGGAAGCTCTCAAGGAATTCTCTGCATCCAGGGGAATTAGACAGGGTGATCCTATGTCTCCTTATTTGTTTGTTCACTGTCTTGATCGCTTTTTCCACATGATTGAAGTTGAAGTCGGGATCAACAATGGGTCCCCTATAAAGTTAACCCGGAGATGTCCTCTTATCTCTCATCTTGCCTTTGTCGATGACTTATTGCTCTTTGTTGAAGCCTCTATAGACTAAGCTGAAGTGAACAATAAGGTTTTGCATAGCTTTTGCAATGCCCCAAACCAGCAGGTTAGTCTTGATAAGACCATAATCTACTTTTCTGATAATGTTCCTCAACCCCTAAAGTTGGAAATTAGAGAAGTGTGTGGTTCCCAGAGCACAAATGATCTGGAAAAATATCTACGGGTTTTTATTCTCCATAAGAGGGTGATCAAAATTACTTTCAAATTTGTCATTGATAAAGTAACCCAAAGACTTACTTCTTTGAAGGCTAGGACTCTTTCCCTAGCAGGTAGAGTTACTCTCACAAAATCTGTGCTTCAAGCACTCCCAACGTATGTCATGCAATCTTGTAATTATTAAGGGAGTGTGTGACGATATTGATAAGATTTGTTGAGGTTTCATTTGAGGTGAAGAGGATGGGCAAAGTAAATTCCATCCCATTAGCTAGGATAAAATCTGCCAACCTAAGACTGAAGGGGGTTTGGGGTTAAGATCTATGAGAGACTTAAACCTCATATCTACGATGAAAGCCACTTGGAATCTATGCTCTTAGCCTACTACTCTTAGGAAAAATATTATTAGAGCCAAATATACTACTAGACATGCTGAATTTCCTGGAATCAATACAAACAAGTCTGGCTCGAATTTTTGGAAAGGAATATGGAACAATTGGGACATCTTTAGAAGTAATTTGATGTGGCAAATTGGGAATGGGGAAACAACTAGATTTTGGGAAGACGACTGGAATTTTAATACCGCTCCTTTACCTTCTATAATTCAAGACCTTAATGACAATCTTTGTTAGCGACAGGTTAGTGATTTTGTTAATGGAAACAGTAATTTGGATAGATTGGTTTGGTGGTCATTCTTACTTGGAGATGAAATGGAGAATATTATGTCTCTGCCTCCTCCTATACTCAGCAACCTTGATGATATCTTCCTCTGGAGACATTGTGCTGATAGTGTTTTCAGTTCGAAGTCTGCATACCTTGCTATGAGAAAGCTTATTCCTAAACTCTACTTGCAGCTTCAACTCGATTTGGAAGTAGCCTAAGCCTGAACGTGTGCGTCTTTTTCTGTGGAAAGTGATGCATGAAATTCTTAAAACAAACTCTGAAATATTTAGAAGACATATCTTGAATTGTGCCTTTGCCCAATTTGCAGAGGTGACAAGGAGTCCCTGTTTCACACATTTTGGGATAGTAACCGTATTAGACTGTTGTGGAACTGTTTGCAAATCCCTAACAATTTGGGGTTTTTTACATCAAAAGATTGGAATCTATGGTTAGAAGCAAATATAAAACTCAATCATAGAAATCAAATCAAAAATTGGAGTCTTAATTACCTTCGGTTTCATCTTGGAGAGTATTTGGCACGCCCGAAATGCGTTCATCTTCTCTAATCAGTCTACCTCCTTTCGTTCCATTCTGATTCGTGCTCAGGAACATGTGCATGTGACTATTGTTGTGAAAAATGTGGTATAGTGCAAGTGTACACTGTCCAAACAAGTAATATAGAATAAGTGTGATCGTTCCCACGAGGAATTATGCTTAATTTTGAGAGTTTAATTTGGCTAACAAATTAGTGATAAAGTAATTGACATACAAGTTTTTGAGTAACATAAACAGTAGTAAAAGTAAAGGGTAATGGAAATCAGTGATGAGAACAAGCTGAGATGCATTCACTTTAGTAGCTTCATTAAAATGCAATTAAAGGTACGTTCAATGCTGCAGCATTATGTGCTGCAGCAATAAGACATATTTTCTCAAATACTTCACACTAGGTTTTCCTCGCAAGAGTTTATCTTTAAACCCTAAAGGAGTACCTCCTAGGATGCTTGAGCACCGGTAGTATTCACCTTATGGGTTTTGCCCTCCTATCTATAGGGTTTAAGCAAGGAACATTAAAATCTCTTTTAATAAACACTATCCATATTACCTTGTGAGATAAATTTACAAACCATCTCTGAATTTATAAATTCTATTTAGAATAGACGGTCAATCCTACTCTAAAATGGAAATAGTGTCACACACAAGGTAAAATGCATAACATTGAACATACTTCATAAATCACATAATAATTCAACTACATCAGATCCAACATCTCGACTATGAGGATTTAGCTCATATTGAGCTTACAAAACATGGAAAATAACTTAAACAAAATAGTAGAAGTCTTATTACAAAGTTCAAGGTAAGAATGTATACTACTACGGGAGAACAGTAGAAGAGCTCCAAAGATAGCAATGGAGGACTGATCCAGCTCGTCCAGAGTAGAATCCACCAAGAAAATGTAACTCCAGTGATGCTGCAGCAATAGTCTCAGCAATGAATCAATTTGGTATTTGGTAGTGAGCTTGCACGCAAAGAGGGGAGGCTATCTCTATATATACTTCCTTCCTGACGGCAGAGCATACAAATGGGAAATGAAAAACATCCTTATATAGTGTATTAGGTACACAACCCTAGAAATGACCTAACGGAGGCACATTTCCCTAGGTTAAAGGGCAAACTTGGAATATTCTTATGAGGTCACTCCATTCCGTGCTCCCTCAACTCTGACATATGTTCTTGCCTCAATTTTCGTGTTTCCTTGATCTTTCTCTCTCATCTTTCGCATTTTGCAATTGCGCTCGCTCCTGTTGCTGCAGGACTTAACCAAAATGCAATTAAACGCACAAGGGCATCAAAATGCCCAATTAAAACCATTTTAGTCCTGCACAATTATTTCTAACCTAAACACTTTTTTTTTTAGATAGGCAATTGTTAGTGGGGTGGGGTTAGTTTCCGAGACTTGAACTCGGGACCTCCTTCTTGCACTCATATGGTGCACTCCTTCATGTCCCTTAGCTCGCCAACTGAGCTACCTTCCTGGGACACAACATGCTTATTATTTCACCTAAAATAAAGCTTAAAGAGCAAGTAATAACCATCATAAATGATAGTTATCAACTATCCATGGCAGAACTCTTATTAGAAGCCTTGACCCACTGAATACAAACATTGATTAAGAGTTTTTCAACAATTGGGCCCCTCCTCCAGCTAATCCTGTCTTTTTTTGTAGTGAGCGTTAAACGTTGATGCCTCTGTGCGTGACTATGGAACTGTAGCTAGTTGTGGTGGGGTGATGCGAAATCACAGAGGTGATTTTCTGTTTAGCTGTAGGTGTGCTCTGTTTTGGAAGCTGAAGCTTTGGCTATTGTCCATGGTTTGCGAATCGCACGGGGTAAGGGTTGGAGGAAGATGATAATTCAATCCGATTCTCTTGGTGCGTTGAATGCAGTTATTGATGTTTCAACTGTCAACCACTCCCTCTCTCTCTCCAATTATTGATGGCATTAGAGGTATTTTTAATGAAGAATATGATATTAGGTGGTCCAAGATATCTAGGGAGCACAACAAGGTTGTTGATGTGTTAGTATAAGCATAGTCTCTCTTTAAATTGTCATTGTATTATTTATGATTCTGCCCCTCCTTTAATCCTCTCGCCCCTTCGTGAGGATATAGATGGATCTCTGTTTGTGTAGTTGTTTCGTTCATTTGGGGTGTTTTCCCCATATTTCTCACTAACAAAAATTGATCAAAATGAGTACATTTATAATTTTTTTACAGTAAATTTTGATATTATTTTTCAATAATCTTTTTCCAGATATTTTACAGTAAACAAAATCAGGTACTTTAATTTAGATATCGGATAATGCATTTAATAATTAAAAAGCTATTTTGCATGGGTTCGATAACTTGTTTGAATCTCACCTCAAGATCTCGAGTTCAAATTTTAGATGTGTGCAAAACTGTATTAGAAGGGAAAAATCACAAGGACTGTTAAAGTCTGGTACACATAGTCATTCGGGTTTCCAATCAAGACTATTTATCGGCAAAGTTAGTAGATACTACACACAATAACAAGGTACCCAAAATAAAGTGAACTAAGCTTATTAAATATTTGATTACATATATTAGTTGATAAAAAGATATGCAAAATACTTAAATATATGTAACTAGGAACTTATTTTGCATGGGTTCGATAACTTGTTTTAATCTCACCTCAAGATTTCGAGTTCAAATTTTAGATGTGCAAAACTGTACTAAAAGGGAAAAATCACAAGAACTGTTAAAGTCGGGTACACATGGTCGTTAGAGTTTCCAATCAAAACTATTTATCGGCAAAGTTAGTAGATATTACGCACAATAACAAGGTACCCAAAATAAAGGGAACTAAGCTTATAAAATATTTGATTACATATATTAGTTGATAAAAAGATATGCAAAATACTTAAATATATGTAACTAGGTACTTATTATAAATTGGTAAAAAAAACGTATTTATTATAAAAATTATTAAGTAATTTTAGCTACTTAACAATTAGGCAATTCAAATACCCACTTATTTTATATCCATAGACACTACTCCTTTGGTGTCCATCATTAGTTTTATCCGCAGGGTATTTGTGGTTTCAAATTACTTTGCCACCTT
The DNA here is from genome assembly GCA_020916435.1 of Oxytropis ochrocephala. Classification (NCBI taxonomy): domain Eukaryota; kingdom Viridiplantae; phylum Streptophyta; class Magnoliopsida; order Fabales; family Fabaceae; genus Oxytropis; species Oxytropis ochrocephala. The sequence goes on along the minus strand of CM037091.1, from coordinate 48,800,257 downwards.
CATTCAAACATTTTTTAATTACATTGACAAAATATTCAAACATTTTTTAATTACATTGACAACATTATTCAAATCAAAGATTATAAATAAATACAAATGAAAAACACCGACACTCAACAGTGTGGCAAAATGTACGGAAATAAATAAATACAAATATGGGGAATGTCAAACTAGTACCAAACAATAGCATAAGATCTCATTACAATTTACAATACTAAGAGCTCAACTACCTCATCCAATCGAGGACCCACACCAAAATAAAAACAAGTCAGATAACATCCCAAACAACTCTCCAAGCTTCTACCAGTTTAGTGGAAAAGGATCTATAGTAACATTATTGTCATACTCTCTTCGGACTTGTATATAAACGATAAATAACTTTTTAAATTGGCTTAAATATGTATTTTGACCTTGTAAATATAGCAGTTTTTTCAATAAGTCTTTGCAAAATATTTTTTTGAAATAAGTCCATGCAAAATAAAAAAATTTCACAAATACTCTTCTTCAAAAGTGATGTATTTGGACTCACTTTTCAATGAATTTAAAAAGATATTGTCCAAATACTTAATTTTTTTAATGAATTTAAAAAATAGTTTGTTGCTTATAGGCAAGTCTGAAAGGAGTATGTGATCTGCATCCTTAATTAAAAAAAACAACTAATATACATGGAAAAAATGAGAGAGATGATGTTCAATAGTCAATACCCAACACTGCACAACTACTAATATGATGAACTTTCCTATTTTATCTTTCTTTGCAAAGATGAATTTCTATCAATGATATTTTCAATTTATCGAAAAAAAATAAATCTCGTGCACGAGGACTCATCGACGTCCTACGGAGAATCCTCAAAAAAAATCTTTGAAAGGATCCTCTTCGTCCCTCGAAAAAGTGCCGGCACTATCCTATTTGTGTTAGGTGAAACATGCGAGTGATGAAAATATATATGGCTTTGGTACCAGATTGATTACTATAAGTTTTGAGTGTGTAGAATTAATTTTAGTTAAAAGTGATTTTGTTGAATTCCTTTCAATTCTTTCTTTTCCGATGGCTACAAAAGGAATTTGTTCCTTCTCTTGCTCTTTTCCAAAATAAGGAGATTGCCTTGTCATACCATCTAATAAAGTTAATATTAGATTAATTATGAGACAAAATAGTGGGGTATACATCGCATTTCTCATACTCCCTCCGGTCTATAATATAGGAGAAAAAATATTTTTAGGTCATGAATAAATGATGATCTTCATCTACATTTTAGGTTAGATCATCATTTATTCAATGAATCTAAAAAGTGTTTTTTCTCTTATATCATGAACCTATGAGAGAACTACTTAGGAATTGCAGTTTATAAGGTGTCATATAAGTAGTTGATTGAAGGGGTTGGAGAAGGAGATTTTTTAGGTTTAAAATCTCACTATTGGAACATTAACAACTAATATTTGTCTATAAAAAAAAATTAGGAATTGCTTCTAACTTCCAATTTTGCACTAAAAAAGATAAGAGATTTTGCCTAACATTTTCATCTTTTAACACATGATTAATAATTAACATCTCCTGCAGGTTGTAGTTTGTCAAAAAAAAAAAACATCTACAGGGTGTAAGGCTAAAGAGAAAACATAAAAATAGTGGTTTTTATATACGGGAAATCGAACAAGTGCAGTTTCATAGTGGCTTAGCTAGCTGGTGGGAGTAGTTAATAATGATTCAAAATGCCTTATTTCATGCCTTGTAATCATCTTCCTTTATGCACCTTTGAATTGTATGCAGCACTTTTTGCAGACACTTCCTAGTGGAAATCTTTACATGCTACGGTGCTGTGTCTTGTAATTAATCTTAAACAGGCCAAGCCTCATGGCCCCATTTTCAGGAGATAAAAGATACAGTATGACAAAGTTTAAACTATACTTTTACTCATTTGTGTACCAAAAGTTTTGAATTGGTCTTTTTATTATTATGAATGAAAGTTATAGCAATTAGGTCTCTTGTGTTTGGATAAAATATTTTTTGGAGGAAATTGAAATATATTTATTCAAATTTTAAGGTAGAATATATCAATCCCCCTTTAAAATTACATTACTCCCAAAAAAAACACTTCATCCAAACATATGTAAAAGTATTTAGTTTTATAAGGTAGAAAGATAGATTCTTGAAAAATAAATGATTTTGACAAGTTTTAAGTGATTTTCGTTTTAGATCAATCAAAAGTCTCAAATACATTTGGCTAGTTAGCTTGAAAAGAATTTGATACATGTTTTAATGCAAATAAAAATGGTTTCTTTACTAAAATGTTTAATATTTAAGACATTATAGGTTTTTTAAATGATTTTTTGATTGTTTCAAAAAAAGTTCTCAAAAAATTTCTAACTTTAGAAGCAAATATCAGAGTTTCAACATAGAAAAGTCTTGAGGATTGAAAAGTGACCGTGACTATGACGCGTGATGCTGGATGCAAGTATAGGAGCTAAAAGATATCTAATGTTGAAAAAGACTATTTTGAAAGTAAGGATAGTTATTAGGGTGTTTGTTTTCGTACCCCCTCATTCCCTCCCACACCCCCATAATACCAAAAATGCCAATAATACCCTTGCGTTTTTTAAAAAAAAATAAAAAAAAATTAAATTTTCGGAATTACCTCAAAAAAAAGGTAATTCGGTTCAAAAAATAAAATTTGAATTACCTCTAAAAAGGTAATTCCGAAATTTAATTTTTTTAAAAAAAAAGTTTGTATTTTGGTCTTAAGATTTAAACGCGTTTTATTGGAAATACGATACGAACGATTTACGATTTAATAACAATACGTCAAAATATATAAAATGACCAACATAAAATAGGAGTACAAATACAACTATGGGTCCAAAATGTCTAAAATGTTTGAAAATAAGCACGTGAAGTAGGTGAATGGGCGACATCTAGGGCATCCGGGCCAATCCGGGACGCCTAGATCGTATATATACGATTTGTTTTAATTTTTATTACTAAAAGGCTACTAAAAATAGTCAAAACTACTCTAAAAAATATAAAAACACCACTAAAAATCTAACAAAACCAAAATAAGGCTATACAAATTTTTAAGATTTTTGGAGACTATGAAAAATTAAAAAAAATCGTAAAAAATAGTAAACGATGGAATTTGATTTATTTCGCTTCTAATGGCTGTGGTTTCATTACGATCCGAGTATGTTGTCCGAAAACCGATTTTTTAGCCTAAATTATTCGTTCGAAAAAAAATAATTAAATTTTGAATTACCTCCGAAATAGGTAATTCCGGTTCTAATTGTGAACCGGAATTACCTCATTTCGAGGTAATTCAAAATCTTTCGAATTACAGGTAAATCCGAAATTCCATTATTTTTTGAGGTAATTCCAAATTTTAGAGGTAATTCGAAATTTGTATTTTTTTTTTTAACAAAACCATGTAATTTTTGTAAATTTTCAGGGGTATTTTTGTCCATTTGGGACATTATGGGGGTGTGGGAGGGAATGAGGGGGGTACCGAAAATAAAGGCCTAGTTATTAATGTTAATAGTAAACTAGAACACACACCCGTGCTCTGCACGGGCCTGACCGGTTATGAATTTTTTTTATAGATATTAACTAATCAACAGTTATGTTATATGAGCTCAACCATTCTCATAAAAATAAATGAATTTTTTGGTGCCCCACCATTTGACTCGATACCCCCACGCATACGGTGAAAAGACTAAAATACCCCTAAAAAATTACAAATTTACAGAATATTGATCATTTCTCACTTACATATGATTTGACCATAAATATTGTAAAACTCATTGTATTTACCTTCCAGGGTTTAGGGTTTAGGGGGGAATAAAAATGATGAAGCGTGAGATTCTTAATATCGTGGGGTTAATTAAATCAACTCCAATTCACTTGACCCAAAAAAAAAGTAAGTTTTTCTCTAGCATTTGCTGAAGCTGAAACAATGTTAGAGTACTGTATTGATTGGGCATTTGAGCCATGTGATCGTGTCGTATAAATGACTCCAAGATTCCCACCTCGGATGTGATATGACCTAAAAAAGAGTTTATAAGTAGGAGACATCTCTCAGCTTATAAGTCGGTTTGGTCAGATTGAGTTAGGCTCAAACCACATTTTAAGATGGTATCAGAGTCAATCCAAGATTCGTTGGGCCACCCGCTATCAGGTCACTCGGGTCACGCTCCAGTTGTCCAGTCATGGGCGTGAGGGGGTGTGTTAAGAGTCCCGCATCGAATATCTCCGCTTGTCGATCACCCGGGCATGAGGGGGTGTGTTAAGAGTCCCACATCGGATGTGATATGAGCTGAAAAAGAGTTTATAAGTGAGAGACATCCCTCACCTTACAAGCCGGTATAAATCAGATTGGTTCAATTTTTGTCAGTGGTATGTCGGTCCAAAAATATAGAGTGGGGGTATATTGGTAAACAGTGGGGTACAAAATGAGGGGTACATTTTGATAATAAAAAAAAGAGTGTTGGACAAAAAAAAATTTGTCAGGGGTATGTCGGTCCAAAAATATAGAGTGAAGGTATATTGGTAAACAGTGGGGTACAAAATGAGGGGTACATTTTGATAATAAAAAAAAGTGTTGGACAAAAAAAAATTGTCAGGGGTATGTCGGTCCAAAAATATAGAGTGGGGGTATTTTTGATAATAAAAAAAATAGTGTTGGACAAAAAAAATGTGTCAGAGGTATGTCGGTCCAAAAATATAGAGTGGGGGTATATTGGTAAACAGTGGGGTACAAAATGAGGGGTACATTTTGATAATAAAAAAAAGTGTTGGACAAAAAAACAATGAGTGGGGCATTAATTTTTGCTAGATTAATAATGGATATAAAGTCTGCATTATTTACAAATATGCCATCCAAAATTTTTTTCCCACCAAAAGTGGGTTATAAAGTAGATTTAGCCATTATATGTAGGGATGTGATAACTAACACACAAAATAGACTACCACGTAGGTATAAATTAAAGTTATTGACATTGAATGCTTCTCTACTACACACGTGGCTACCTAATCACATGCTTACTATCATACATGTAATCCATCAAAAAACATGCCTAACCATCCATCTGGTTCACCGCTAATTCGTTGAAGAACATCATGCACATGCACATACCCATACATGTTTAATGCACCATTGATACCAGATTTCGCGCATAAATCCCCTGATAAAGTCGATTTTGTGATTATAGGGCTGGATAAGGCGAGGTTTTGAAAATGAAAACAAAGTTGAGAATTGAAAGAACATTTAATTTAGGAAGAGAAAATGGGATCTTCTGAAAAGAAACAAATGACTTCTTTTTGATCATATGTGCAATATTGTAATGAACTGGGCAAGGGCCGCCAATATTACACAAAGTGTAAGCAGCTAGCTTACAAAGGAATCACCATCAAGTCCATTAAGGACAACAACCAAACTATGTCTAGCTGGAAACTCCTAAATAATAAGAGTAAGCATAAGAGTACCACGTGAACCAACTAAGATCCTAATGAACTAACCTAAAATAAATCATCAATAACCTAATACAACTAAAGACAACCAACCAATGTTATTAAAACCGAACCGGCGATCGACCCGAGCAGGTCACTGGGTCATTGGGTCAATGGTCGGATCGAAGGGTCACTAGTTGGCCCGGATGACTCGTGACGTACTAAAAACTGATGAAATATCTAATATTGTATGTCAATATTTTCAATTTTCAATATGAATTAAATGAATATTGATATAAATTTTAAAATGAATAATTATTCATACTCAATACTATATAGAATCTAAAATTTATGGAATATGATACAAATTATTATATATTAAATAAGATATATGCGTAATACAGATATAATAACACATGTATGTAAGTATAAAAGTAAATAATAAATAAATATAATTAATAGATTAAAAGGGTTTTTAAACAAAAAAGAGAAAAAATGAATGACTTAAGTATAATATATGCTGTCAATGTACCAACACATCAAGCAGCTCAATTGGTTACAAGTTACAACTTGCATCTTAGGCACCAGGTACTGGGTTCAACACCCAGGCAAGCCATTTTGATAAATAATTTTTGGTCAACAAGTTGATTTGACTGAGTCAAGTTGATTTGGTCAAGTTACAACTTGCATCTTAGGCACCATGAACACTAATGAACCACACCCGTTTAATAGGCTCCACCACTGAGCAAGAGGATGGGTCTGGTGGGTGAACAGGAGGATGAGTTGGTGGGGGTCGGTACACTTGCAGACTAGAGGAAAGGCGATCAATGGTGATGGCAGCAGAAGACTTGATGTGAGAGGTCAGCATCATGGGAGAAAATTGAAAGCAGAGAATGAGAACTGCTCTGTAGTAACACCTGCGGCCTAGGTGTACTAGGGAGCAAGGCACCACAAAGCTCCAAAACCCTAGTAGAGACTGGTCTAGCTAGGGAGCGTTTCGTGTAACGAAACAAATAACTTTCAAAAATCAAATTTCTCTAAGGATCTCTTGTTTAACATTTTTTTTATCCGATAAGCATCTCTTGTTTAACATTGTTTTAGTGTCTTTTAGTTCACCAACCAAACTACATAATTGAGACTCAATTAGGCCTCTCTTATTTTTGTTTTGTTTTGATGGGTGCCTTATGTTATAAATAAAAACTATACCCGGCATTACCGCCCATTGTGATCCTACCCAGCTTAAAGGATTAATCTCTACTACTACAGATGATGATACGATTTATACTAACAAAAAATATACCAGTGTGAGTTTTTTATTTTTGCAAAATAAGAGGTTATTATGGATTAAAACATGAACCACATAAGTACAATTTTCGTAATATAAGAGACTATTTTAAAGAAAAGATGTAACACCCCCTTATCTAATCAATTCGATCTACTAAATTAAAATCAGAGTTTCAAAATTCCACTCAAAGGAGGGCTACATTTGATGATTTAAAAAGGAAAACAGAAATTCAATTAAGTTCAAATAGTTGCACAACATTATACTAAGCATGCAGTCATGCGCATCACATCGGCACAAAGGGTCTAAGCCCATAACATAAGGCACCTCGGCCATAACATCAAGTCATAATACATAGCACAAAGCTACAACAAAATATGATAGTTTTCAGTTCAAAAGACTACATATCAGAAAATACACAAGATCGGCATAAAAGCACTAAAAGCTACTCGGCCCCAACCCGGTGTTACACGACACTGAGCGCATACACAACCGACTTGAGCTAGGCACAACTATCACTCATGTGTACCTGCAAGTTGCCGACATGAGAAGCAACATAAAGCAGCTAGGGTGAGTCTCTTAACACAAGTAATATAATGTGAAGAAAGTTAAGGTTAGAGATAGCACTAAAGCACCTCGGTTCAGCTAAAACAACACTCACCGATAGCTCAAACAATCATAACAGTTATCAATCAGCTCATAACACATTAAATTATGAAATGTATGCATGAATGCAACCCAACCACAGGGCATTATGCAATGAGGTACCTCCACCGTCGTTAGTTAGCCTATTAGCTCTCCGTCGTTACTCCGTCGTTATTTGATATGGAGACCGAAGTCCTACCACATCCGAGGTCGAAACCTCCTCCGTCGTTATATGCACATGAACATGTGACTTCATGACAAATGCAATCACACACCAATCAAACAATAGCGCATGTGAATGCTTACACCGTCGTTACTCGCCGTTACTCTCGCCGTTCTACTCGTCGCCGCTCACACCGACGCCCACACCATCTAGACATCATCACCGGTGCTAAGGCCGACCTACTACACCGGTGAGAATCACCCTAGGACCTACAACCGACTTCTCGGTCACCTCGGCAGACTCAACAACCGACCTCTCAATCACCTCGGCACTCCATGGTGGACTAATTGTCACACCGAGGACCGCGAACGACACTTAGGGACCAAAATGTCACCTAAGGACCAAAATGGACTTAATCGCTCCTTACTTATGCACATTGGTGCTAAAATCGCACTCACAAGTGGCGCCCCACAATGTGCTAGGCAACATTGGCGCTAACGTCACTTCGGCACACTATGTGTGTACCTCGGCTAACTACTCAACATCACCTCAAGACACCACGTGTACCTCGGCTAACTACACTCAAACCCTCAATTCGGCAGCGCGCTCACGCCACGCACTCCTTACACTAAAATCATCTAAGTCATGGGAATTCACTTCTCGGTATTCCCGGTTCAGTTCACCTACACTTAGGCACTTGGGCGTTTCACCTTGGTGACGCCACCTCGGCTACCTGAGGACCCAGGTTCACTACCTCACACACCTCGGTAACCTTAAGGCGAAACAACTACACTTCGGTTTAAGTGTCCTTACCCTCGCTAATGGTGTTTAGACACATACTCACTCTCAAACTCACCAACAGACCCTCAACACTAAGACACTCTAAGCGTTGACTTCCCTCAACTCAGTTTCTCTCACTCTACGCTTAAGGGCACTCGGTTTGCTCTGTTACTTGACTTAAACCCAACATGCAACCCATATCCAGCTCACCACACTCATGCACTCTCGTATACTCACTCCATTGGCTCCGATCCTCTCCCTAACTATACATGCAAGCTCATTTTCTTCACACTACACCGATTCACACTCTAATGCCTCACCATGCAATGCTCTCTTCATACCTCACAGAACAGAGAGAGTGTTACACTCCTCTCTCTTTCCCAACCGATCCACCATCGTTACCTCACCACAGATCATAGCAAAGAGCAAAACACAACAAAACATGTCATGAACAACCCATAAAACACACATGCAAAGTGATCAGAACCACTCACACCAAACACTATCAAACACAAAACATTACAAGGATTAAAAGAGCCCCCTAACCTGATTACAACCGTAGGCACACTCTCTTCACTAGCACTTCTAAGAATCCTTGAAGATTTAGCTCACTTCTCCCTTCGGTTCTCTTCTTCTCTCCTCGGTTCTCTTCCTTCTCTCGAAGTCTCACTTCTCTCTCTACTTTCTCAATTTGGAAACTTAACTATTTTTGGAGCAATGATTTGGTCTCCTACGAAGTCACCAATTAATATGTCCTAAGGGACTTAAATGAGGCCTTGGCCCTATTAGGCCGTGGGCTTCCTCTATCCACACCCTTTCCTAACTTAGACATTTTCCTAAAAATGCCACACAAGCTTAACCTTCACTTAATGAATTATTGACTTAAAAGTAAAATGTTGCAAACCCTTAATAACCCAACTAAGTTAATTAATTGAATTATTTTGGGGTGTTACAAAAGACAAGAAACTAACATTCTCTCCTCCCCCACTAACATTACCTATAAAAAAAAGAAACGACAAGAAAAATTATATTAGTATAGATTTTACGTTTAAGGGGCCAATTTAGAATATTTAATGAAGAAAAAAGGAACCAAATCCGAAATATAAAATAAATATATATAACAGATTTAGTCCTATAAAAAATACATAAATGTTTAAAGGAGAGCAACCATGCATATATAAATTCTGTCAACAAGAATTAAGTAATCTTCCTCTAGTAGTAGAGATCGATCACTAAAGCCATGGACTTCACGTTTGCGGCAACCGCGCCTCTGCTACCATTGTTGGAGACACCAAAAGAACCGCCTGATCGTGGGGAGATTCCTTGTATTAATTACTCGTATTAATGGTATTAAAAAAATCACTCATTATGGCTATAAGAAATTCCTCGTCAAGCTCGGAATTGACTTACAACGTGAACTCACCACCCTCTAGAAGTAATTGACGAAGTAAATAACACTCTCATCATCCTAATTCCAAAGGTGGACAAGCCGGAATTCGTCACTCCATTTAGGCCTATATCTCTTTGCAATGTTACTTATAAACTTCTAATAAAGGTGATTGTCAACCGTAGCCTTTACTCAGTGGTATGATTTCTCATTACCAATCCAGCTTTATTAATGGTAGAAACATCCATCACAACATTATTATTGCTCATAAGATGGTTCACGATATGAATAGAATGAAGGGTAAGAAAGCTTTTATGTCTACTAAGATAGATCTAGAAAAAACATATGATAGGTAGAATTGGAACTTTATTATGCAATGCCTTGATGAGTGCAAGTTTCCTCTAAAGCTCACAAATATCATTAAGAATTGCATTACTTCTTCTAGTCTCCAAATTTTATGGAATGATGAAGCAAAGACTAACATCTTATCCCCTCTAGAGGTATTCGGCAAGGGGACCCCCTCTCTCCATATCTATTTGTCATTTGCATGGACATGATGTCTCATATTATTGCAGATCAGGTGAAAGCTTATTTCTGGAAGCTAATGAGAGCAGGAAAGAATGAACCCTAGATTTCCCATCTTCTCTTTCTAGATGATCTATTGCTATTTGTAGAAGCTTTTATTGAACAAGCACATTGCATTATGCATTGCCTCAATCAATTTTGTGACTCATTTGGGTAGAAGATCAACCCCCAAAAAACTCAAATCTTCTTCTACAATAACATTGACCAAGAGTTAAGGAATGACATACTCCAACACTCTGGGTTTACAGAAACAGTGGGCATAGGGCACTATATTTGGGCGCTAATTTAATTAATGGGCGTACAATAAGAGGGCATTACCGCAACATCATTAATAAGATCCAAACCCATCTAAGTGGGTGGAAGCAACGTTGTCTCAGCCTAGCAGGGCGAGTAACCCTTGCTCAATCAGTGCTAAGCTTGATACCATACTTTCGTATGCAATATGCAAGCCTTCCGAAGAGCATTTGTGATGAAGTGGAAAAGGTTTGGAAGGGCTTTGTTTGGGGTGAAACTGGCGACAAAAGAAAACCTCATCTGGTGAGATGGGACATCTGTTGTCGCCCTAGGAGTGAAGACGACCTTGGTATTAAGAGGCCAAGGCAAATGAATGACGCTTTTATTATGAAGCTGTTGTGGAATGTCCTGAATAATCCACTTACTTGATGGACACTACTCTTTTTTTGTTCGACCTAACAGACGATAACGGTAAATGGAACATCAACTCTCTTACTTGACATCTCCCTATGGACATCATCAACAAAATTAGGGAATTTCTAGCACCCTTGGAGGGTGTCGGGGCAAATTCCAATGTTTGGAGTGGCACACCAACTCTCGACTTCACAACCAAGAGCGTCTATGTCTTTTTGTGCAGGGACCTAGATGCTATTAACGGAGATTTGGCTTGTCACGCATGACAGGCTTCTTATGAGCAAGTGGAATAACTCCACTTGTTCGTAAGCTTCTTAGAAGACACAAGTGGAATGGCTCCACCTTCCCAATTTGGCAAGCATGCGCTTGGGAAGAGGAATCCCAGATGCATGTACTTCGTGATTGTAGCTTAGCTACCCGCCTTTGGACTTGGGTCCTCTGATCACACCTTATACGCAAGTTCTTTGAAGCCACGAGTAGAGGTCGGGTATTTGACAATATATCATCAAAGGAGACTTCAGTGTAGGGCTGCCCTTGGCCGACAACATTCATGGTTACTACTTGGTTCCTATGGTAGTGGCGCAACAAGATTATATTTGAAGGAGAATTCCAAAGGCCACACAATTAGGAGGAAATCATCAGCAAATATGTGGTGTATTAACTTCTTCTCGTACACATTATGTTGACTACAGAATGGACACAACATTGGTAAGGTGGCACAACCCCAATGACAGATGACTAAAACTGAATACGAATGGGGCTTGTAAGGTTAATGACAACCGTCCTGGATGTGGAAGACTATTGAGGGATGATGCTGGTAGAAAAATCTAAGGATTTGAGAGAAGACTTGACACCTACGTTGCTTTGCAAGCAGAGATGTGGGGAATGTGGATTGACATTCATTGAGAGAACGACTCTAAAGTTCTCGTGGACATGCTTACCAGAGTCAAAGATAATCGAGATACCAGTACCACCATCATCAAGCGCATAAGGAGACTCCTTACTTGCAATTGGAAGGTGAAGATCATTCATACGTGGAGAGAGAGGAAGAATTGTGCGGATAAGATTGCCGAAAAAAATTGGTCATCGACAAAACTGGTGGAAACTGCGAACCAATGACATGATAACCTAATTTTTTTTGTATAATATCACTTTTATCAGGCCAGCTCATACTTTTAAATCATGTACCTTAATAGAGAAAAAATATTATTATATTTTTTTCTTAAAAGAATTGATGACTAAAATTTATTTTTATTTATTCTTTTATCTAGCTTTCATGTTTTTGTTTGATCTCCCTTTCATTTTGGTTTTAAAATGATTTCTAATTTACAAAAGTTATACTTATCTTGTGCTTTTTTATCTCAAGATAAATTTTTATTTAAAATGTTTTGACATCAATGTATTCTCGTTTTCGCTTCAAAATAATTTCTTATTTCGTAAAAAATATACTATAATATATAGTTTTTGCACACTAAAAAAGTATTTTCCAAATAAAAAATTAAAGACAGACTGTACATTATAACGTTTGTAAATAAAGGACCGATTTAAAAAAAAAGAGAGAGATAAAGCTGAATCCTGATAAATTGAAGGATATTTTTTTTGGTAACCCCCTTCCTCTCTCACACCCCCATAATTACCAAAACAGACAAAATACCCCTCAAAACTTACAAAAAACGGATTCACCATTCACAATTCACTGAATCCGGAAAAAGTGAGTAAAAAAACGAGAGAAATCCGGATTTACTCGTAAATTCGGGAAGAAATCCGAATTTACCTCATACGTTTGTAAATCCGGTTCACAAAATACGAACCGGATTTACCTACGTATGAGGTAAATCCGGATTTCCTCTTGGATTTCCTTCAATTTTTTGTTTTGTTTTTTTTTTACTTTTTGTTTTATTTACGTTTTTTTTGTAATAGTGGCGAGTAGACGAGAAGGCAGTTTTGAGCGAGGACAGTCTTCTGGTGCGGCACCCCGACGACGACGACACCATCGTGAGGAGTCCAGCAGTAGCAGTACTCCTTCTCTGGACACCATTGAGACGCTCAGAGTTGATGGTCACGTTTCTGAGCGTTAGAGGTGCATTCGAGCCAGACAGATGGTTGCTGATCAGTACAGCTAGATTTTGAGAGGCAACATGAGTAGTTTCAGGAGCAGCATGAGGAGCCTCACCATGAGCAGTCTCACTATGAGCAGCCACAGCAGCCCCACTATGAGCAGCCGTACTTTGACCACCTGGACTATGAGTACTACACACAGCACGACCAGCAGCACCCGGAGCTGTATCAGGTTGATGATGTTCAGGAGGCTCAGGGTGAGGGTGAGGAGGATGAGGGTCAGGAGGATGAGGGTCAGGAGGATGAGGGTCAGGCAGCTGAGCAGAACCCCCAGGCTGCTCCAGATCAGGATGTCGGTCAGGCAGCTCAACATCCACGTTTGTTACACATAGAGACGCACTGCGTGTCCCTGATACAGAGAGGATAGGTAATATTTTTAAACATTATTTTAATTTTACTAAACAATAATTAATTATTTATTTTTAATAACGTATGGATTAATTTTAATTTTTTCAAACCCGTAAGCTAAAGATCGTATCTCACGGCGGGAAGTTTCATAAGTTTAGACCTCAGGTTCACCACCCACAGGTAGCCGACTGGTTGCGCGAGGGGAAACTTTTCGAGCTGGACATCACACCTCTTGGGGCCATCAACCATGAGTTGATATCTGCTTTTGTGGAGAGGTGGCATGCTAAGACCAGCTCTTTCCACATGTCGTGGGGGGGAGATGACAGTGATGTTGGATGATGTGTCCGCGTTGCTCCACTTGCCGCTGGAGGGCACACAATTGGACTTCAAGATACAGGTTAATTCTATTGAGGCTCATCAGTATGTTGTTCAGTATTTGGGCATAGATAAGGTCGCTTGTTGGAGGGAGACTAAGGCCAATTGGGGGCCATATTTGAAGTTCAGTTTTGTGGAGGAGGCATATAGCCATAACATGGCGCGAGGCTCTTTTTATGATGCAGCATGGTGCTACTTGCTCTACTTGTTAGGTACCACCATACTTGCCGACAAGAGTCACACATTAGTGCCACTGAAGTGGGTCTATCTGATCCGGGATCTTCAGCAATGTGGCCAGTGGGCTTGGGGTCCAGCTGCTCTCACTATCCTCTACCAAGAGTTGGAGGAAGCAGTCTATCATAAGGCCAAGCCGTTCGGCGGATACGCGAGTCTGCTCTACGTAATCAATTATTTATTTATTTATTTAAGCTTTTAATTACTTTAAATTACTATTATATTTATAATTGCTTATATATTAATTTATTTATTTCGGACCCGGATTTACGAGCATTTTCCCTCCATCATTTCTCAGAGAGAGTTTGATAGGTCACATAACCCGCGTACCTGCAGCTGGGGAAACAAGAAGCAAGACTCTCTCAAGATTCATCATTTAGGCAGCGGATAGATAACTTGCAGCTGCAGGATGTCATATTCACCCCTTGGGAGGACCACAGGCAGTATGTTCCGTTTTCGAACATCTCCGTTTTCGGAGGCTGGTTGACTTGGGGCGGTGTGACGGTCCCCTACATGCCAGACAGGGTCCGTTGGCAGATCAGGCGTGTCCAGCTGATCCCTGATCCACCCCTTTAGGGAAATCCTCCATCTACGCATAGGATCATACAATAGTTGCTGCATTATCAGTTGCCGGCAGTTGCCGACGCGGGTTTTTTGGCAAAGTAGTAGACGGGCAGTCTCGCCAGGCGAGTGCCATCCTGATTACCTATCTTGGTACAGTCAGGTATCCATTCCCCGTCTGAATCAGGAGCCAGTTGATGAGTCAGATCAGGAGGAAGCTCCAGATGATGATCCTGCTGCAGATTAGGAGGCAGTTGTCCCAGAGACTGTAGAAAAGAGGATGCAGAGAGTAGTTGCAGTTATCCGGGGTGCGCTAGATGGGGACCATTCACCTGCTTCACGTCATATTTTTTCTACAGTTTTAGGGATTTTGGACCCTTAGTTGTATTTTAGTTATTTCTTTGACATATTTGTACTCGTATTTCGTATTTGGTATTTTATATATTTAGACGTATTTTGGATCGTATTTAGACGTATCTTTACTCGTTTATCGTCGCGCGTTCATATTGTATTTTAAATCGTAACGCGTTCGTATTGTATTTTAAACCGTAACACGTGCGTTTAAAAATAAAATTAAAAAAAAAACGGGGTTTTCAGATTTACCTCATACGTAGGTAAATCCGGCTCGTAAATATGAAATGGATTTACCAACGTATGAGGTAAATATGGGAATCCCCATGAAGTACTCCAGGCTACCCAGATTTATGAATCGGATTTACCAAAAATTGAGGTAAATCCGGGAAAGTTAATTTATTTTTATTTATTTATTTTTAATAAAAATGAGAGGGTAGTTTTGGGTTTTTGGTAAAATGGGGGTATGAGGGAGAAAGAGGGGGGTACGAAAAAAAATCCTAAATTTAAGTGACAGAAAAGTATAATTACATCATTCACACAATGTTAAATGAAATGTCCACATAAGAGATTGTCTCTTACGAATGTAGGCAAAAAAACCACTCCCCCCAAAAAAAATATTCCCTAAATACATCACTTTATAAATTATATACCAAAGTACCCCACTTTTTTTAGGCTAGAAATCGCCCCCACCATCCAACTTTCTAGACTAAAATTTTCAATATTTTTTTACTTTGTAGTTCAGAAATCGCCCCCCACCAGGGATAGTTCTGAACTGCGTTTTTTTTTATTTTTTAATTAATTATGTATTAATGTATAAATACTAAATTTAATTTAAAAAATATATTAAATTTATTATACCTATTTATAATTGAATTACTTTAATATTTACGAAAAAAATTAAGAGATTAAAAATTGGAACATAATATAATATAGGAAAAACATTGAAATAAACAACATAAATTGCAGAAATACAAGGATAGAAAATAAAAAAACGAAACGAGATGAAAACATAATACAACAAGATGCAAACATGATTGAAACTACTTCCACCAAGGGTTCCTAGGTAGTGGCCATTGGATCACTGGAGGGATAATCCGACGGATGATCTCATTGGTGGACATTGTGGTTTGGACGCACAATTCGAGACTAGTCCGAGTCCAAGGTTGAAACGTCTCAGGTTTCTGAAACATTTGTCGAACGTCCTCGTCATTCTTGATAGTCATGGAGTACCACCGAAGACGATTACGTCTATAGATGTAGGGGCAGCGATAAACGATACGAGTGATTTCTTTCTCCTCTCCCTCTAGGTGTGCCTTTTCCGTTAGTTTTTCGTTCAGATTGGCGAAGGTCATGTTGTTCATAAGTCTGGAATGAATGGTGTTTGGACTGTCAAAAAACACACCATCTTCTTCCATGCAATTGACATTGCCCTGACAGTGAAGTGTACAAGAGTGAGAAATGACTCTTTCCGGTATGGCTTGTTGTGGTGCGAGTGGTCATTGTCGCAGCAGATGAATGACTTCTTCCGGAGTGCGTATTGTGTCCACATACAGCTCCAAGATATGATGCCCCATCGGAAGTGTAGCATGAAATTCCATCATTGCCCGAACGTCGTCGTCGCTGCGGATCTCCATAACTGAATAATAGACAGTCCCTTCATCTCTACAATTGTACTTTCTGTAACGGATACGCTCCACGTCTTTACGCCACCCTCCCTCTGGCCGTATCTTCCTCTCAGCCTTCTCCTTCAGTTGGGCGAGTGTGATGTCTTTATTCATCCTACAGAAGATATGATTAGGACAACGAAAGACAACACCATGTTCGTCGGTGGTGACAGTCCCACGGTGATGAAGGGCGCGCAGTTAGGAATTTTTCATCTGAGTATTGGGTTGGGCACAACTGCCATTCCATTTTAGTGGGTGGGGTGACAGTGTTTGGGAAGAAGCAGAGAAGAGAGGATGACTCAGAACTATAGGTTGATGGTAAACTGTTGGTGTGAATGTTAGTGTAATTTGAGAATGTATTTATAATAGAGGTGATCGTATGTGAGCCGTTGATTTAAGATGATCATAACCGTTGATTTTAGGGTTTAGTGTCGGCAAAATCTAGGTCGTTAAATAGTGTCGGCAAAATCTAGGTTGTTAAATAAAATAAGACCTCAGCACTATGCACACTTTGCACAATGCAACATGCACACTCTGCACATTGCACACTCTGCACAATGCACATTATGCACAATGCATTATTAAAGATGTGTCATAGTATTGTCTAGGTTAAATGCATTTTTCATTAGGTTAAAAAAATTAATAAAATTAAAAAATTAATATAGAAGATAGAAAATGAAGATTCAATCAAATTTTGACTAAGTGTAAAAAAGGGTTTTTTACCTAACTTTAGCTCCATTTTTTTCACTAATTAATTTTATTTTAATTTATTTTAATTATTATACCTTGTAGACAAAGTATAATACTAAAGTTTTGTGTTAAAAAACAAAAATTTAAAAATGTTTCAATAAGTAAAATATTGACTTGAAAGTGCATAGAAATCATTTTTTGAACTAAACTTAAAATGGTTTTTTACCCATTTTTTCACTAAATAATAATTTTTTTTTTCAATTTAAACACTATAATGCCACGAATTAAATGGGTGTAGTAGTGGAAATGATAATTTTGATTTTTGTGTTCTACCCTTATTAAAGTAGTTCACTAAATAATAATTTTTTTTAAAGTATACCCTATAATGCCACGAAATAAATGGGTGTTGGATGTCTTAATGACTAAACAACACACTCTGCCCAGTGGACTCTGAACAATGCACGCTGCACAGTTCACTCTGAACAATGCACATTTCTCTCTGCACAATGCACGCTGAACAGGGCACTCTGAACTATGCACATTGAAAATTCAAAACTGTCGGTGGAATCGTGGCCATTAAAACTATCGGTGCAATCGTGGCCTTCAAAACTCACGGTGCAATCCTGGCCTTTAAAACCAAAACCCCTCAGTGCAATCTAAACCGTCAATATTTCAATAAATAGGGACTACATCTCCCACCACTAACCACACAATCACAAATCCTCCAACTACCAACTCAAACACACCCCAGTTTTTATCACTGTGTTTTACAATGATTATGTCGAAAAATCAGATACTCAGGGGTTGTTGTTTAAATGTAATAACTACACCCTTGTCAAACTCAGCTCTAAATTCAAACTACCTCAAGTTAAAGAAACCATTGGAAAAAAAATATCTCCTGACCATTCCAAAATGGTTTCTAGTATTACATATCGATACCCCATAACTCTCACGGCTGGCAATGACTTTTATGCAGGATTCGAAATTAACTTGGGTGAAGATATTCAAATGATGGTGGAGCATTACAAAGACTGTAGAGATCAAGGTATATGTACACCACAAATATACGCAGATTTGGTTGATGCAGCTTCAAAATATACCCAGGTCAGTCACGCCCACTCTATTCCATCTTCATCACCACACAACATTCCTTTTTCTCAACAAACATTTGAACCATACACTGATTTCACTCCACCTGTTTACCCTCACTTCAATCCTTCATCATCCCAAACTGACATGCATTATAGTCCTTCAACACCTCACCATCACTCTGCTCCATCATCCTCACAAAACCCCATTGACCTTAATACAACTAACCCACTACATACTCAAACTAATACCCCACCGTTTAGTATGTTTGTTGGTGTCCATAATGAGGACGTTAGGGATTTTAGCGAGGATGAAGATGAAATTCTTCAGCGTGAAGATGCTGAGGAACCAATTCAAGCTAACCCCAACATAGGTGTTGCATTCCGCGAGCCTGTCCCACAATTTCAAAATGTCACAGCTGATAACGCAGAATCTTATGATGTAGAGTTTGGCCATGCCATGGACATGAACCAAGTTTTATCCAATGAAGACCCAAACAAACTCAAACTCAAAATGAAATTTCCCACAAAAGAAATAGCCAAACAATTCATCCAAACTTATCACCTAAACAATTCAGTTGCATACAAAGTGGATGAGTCTAGTAGGACAGTTTGGTTAGTTTCTTGTGTTCACGAAACCTGTTTGTGGAGGTGTCTGGTGAGGCTCGGAGCAAAATCTGGGTTGTGGGGGATTACACAGTTGACTCACCCACACACATGTACATCATCCACTATTTCCCAAGATCACTGATAACTCTATTTTATATAGAGTATTTCATATGTTTAAACTTAGTAAATTGCTCTCTTTCAAGTAATAATAAAGAGTTTATATAGTATTTTATGTGATATATGATAACTTGAGTGATTGACATGGTTATAGTTGTTAATAGGCCATTTTGGATATATTGTGGTATGTTTGATGTTTTTGCTCAGTGCAGTCTACAGATCCTGCATCAATGCTCCTGCATTGATCCTGCACTGAATCTGCACTACATGGTGAATGAGCAGCTAGCTACTTGCACATCCACTTGCATTGCTGACCTCATGCTTGGTCCCCTAAAAGCAGAACTGTAACGCCCCAAATTTTATTAGAAATCATTAGGAGTTGATTTGATAGGGGAGTGGACCAAATTGGAGAGTTTTTGGCATAGAGACCATGTTGAGAAGGACTAAAATTGATGTTAGAAATACTTAATATATGATGATGATTATTATTATTATTGTTATTAAAAAAAAAACAAGTTTCTAGGGAAAACCAAAGTGGTTATGGGAGGGAGGAAAAGTAGGAGGAAAAGTAGCGTATGGTTGGGAATTAAAAATCAAATTAAAAATAGGGTATTTAATTTAATTAAGGAGTGGGGTGTAGTAATTAAATGGGGAGTATTTTAGTTAAATAGGGAGGATGTGAGAAAATAATTAGAGGTGTGCAATTAGGGCCCAATGGAGTTAAGTGGCCCAAACCCAATTAATAAAACCTTAGGGTCTTAGGAGAAACCCTCATTAGAAACAAAATTTCAAAATTAGAAAGGAGAGAAGAGTGAAGAGGTCACGACTGGCTAGGGCTAGAGAGAAGGAGAGGAGCGATTGATTCAAGGAGAAAGAGGAAGGCTTGGAGTGTTGGTGTCTTGGAGGGGTTTTCTTGGGAGCTTTAGTGTTATCTTCTTCAAATAACAAGGTATGGGGGCTCTCTTACATAGTTAATAATTTATAAACCATGAAATCATAGGGATTAGGTGTTAGGAGTAATTGTTTGAATTGACTTATGGAGTATTTGATTGATTAGGTGATTGTTTGACTTCACATGTGATTGACTTGAATTTCATGCATTGAATTGATAAATTCTTGATTGTGGTGTTATGGTGTTGTTATAGCGTAAATTGAATATATAAACACTAGGAGTAATTATTTGGTTGAGTTATAAGGTGAATTGCATGAGTTAAATGTAATATGGTGTGTAATAGGTGTTAATTGTTATGAAGGTGATTGATTGTTAATTGATATAATTAAATAGGAGCGAGTATGTGAGTACTAGGTGTTTGGGTAGAATTAGTCTTGGTGATCTTTTAGTCCCTAAAGAAGTACTATTTGTGGTGTGGTGTATTATTGGTGATTAAATAATGGTGAGTTGGGGTCTATGACCTTTCTTTGGTGTCAGTGAGCCCACAAGGCTATTGGTGAGTATATTATTGCTTTCTTTTTGGTGATTTGGTGTTTTTGGTGCATAGTCATGGTGTCGCATAATCATATGCATATTTTTGGTGAATAGGCCTCGACCTCATAAATTATTTTGGTGTTTGGTGAATGCCCTCAAGGCAATTTTGGTGATGGATCCACATGCATATGCCCAGTGGAGTTTTGGGTTGCATCTCATGCATTACATACATGTTCTGGTGATTGATTGGGTGTTCATAAATATAATAGTGTATTGGTGTAACTGTATTTATGGTGTAACCGTATTTGGTGTAACTGTATTCTTGGTGTAACTATAATTCTTGGTGTAACTATAATTCTTGGTGTAACTATAATTCTTGGTACCTTTGGTGTAACCGTATTTGGTGTAGTAGTGTATTTGAATTGACTGTACCTTTGGTGTGCCTATTCTACTGTGTTTCTTGTTTTATCTATTATTTCATATGCATTGGGACTCACCCTACTGCGTCGTGTTGCCTCGTATGTCGGCAACCTGTAGGTGACGGTGACTGAAGGTGACTAGAGATCATTCTTCTAGTGTGGTCGAGTCGGCTCTGATACGTAGCACCGGGGGGATGTTTAGTTGTTATTTCTTTTATATATTTTGAACTATTACGTTAAGTTATTATTTTTCCACTGCTGTAGTATTTTGTCCTCGGACATTGTTGGTGCTATGTATCCTATATTTTGGAGTTTTATTTTAATGGATCATTTTGGAGTTTTGAAAGGTGTTTTGTTTAAATGTGACACCTCGAGTGGTCGCACTAAAAGTTTTTACGCACTCGATTTTCAAATCAATTAAATAGTAGTTATGGTAGAAAGGGCGTTACATTAGTGGTATCGAGCAAAAGTTCGGTGCCGTAAGGCCAAGTTATCAGTCGTCGAGTCTATTAACCTCGAGTCTTGGTACTCATTCTAAGTTATAGTTATGTTGTTGGTTATTGCTGTCGAATGTTGTGAACGTTTATGTCTCGTATTGTCTGCTATGATTGATCTTGTATTGCCTGGTGTGTTCTCTGTGTCCCTTGTCGATCTTCGACAGAGACTTTGTTATGAATTTTTGTTTGCCGTTGGGTGGGGTAATTGTAATCTTGGGAATGAACTGGTTAGAGCATAACCATGTTCCTATTAGCTAAATTTTCGAGGACGAAAATATTCTAAGTTGGGGAGAGTTGTAACGCCCCAAATTTTATTAGAAATTATTAGGAGTTGATTTGATAGGGGAGTGGACCAAATTGGAGAGTTTTTGGCATAAGGACCATGTTGAGAAGGACTAAAATTGATGTTAGAAATACTTAATATATGATGATGATGATTATTATTATTATTGTTATTAAAAAAAAACAAGTTTCTAGGGAAAACCAAAGTGGTTATGGGAGGGAGGAAAAGTAGGAGGAAAAGTAGCGTATGGTTGGGAATTAAAAATCAAATTAAAAATAGGGTATTTAATTTAATTAAGGAGTGGGGTGTAGTAATTAAATGGGGAGTATTTTAGTTAAATAGGAGGATGTGAGAAAATAATTAGAGGTGTGCAATTAAGGCCCAATGGAGTTAAGTGGCCCAAACCCAATTAATAAAACCTTAGGGTCTTAGGAGAAACCCTCATTAGAAACAAAATTTCAAAATTAGAAAGGAGAGAAGAGTGAAGAGGTCACGACGGCTAGGGCTAGAGAGAAGGAGAGGAGCGATTGATTCAAGGAGAAAGAGGGAAGGCTTGGAGTGTTGGTGTCTTGGAGGGGTTTTCTTGGGAGCTTTAGTGTTATCTTCTTCAAATAACAAGGTATGGGGGCTCTCTTACATAGTTAATAATTTATAAACCATGAAATCATAGGGATTAGGTGTTAGGAGTAATTGTTTGAATTGACTTATGGAGTATTTGATTGATTAGGTGATTGTTTGACTTCACATGTGATTGACTTGAATTTCATGCATTGAATTGATAAATTCTTGATTGTGGTGTTATGGTGTTGTTATAGCGTAAATTGAATATATAAACACTAGGAGTAATTATTTGGTTGAGTTATAAGGTGAATTGCATGAGTTAAATGTAATATGGTGTGTAATAGGTGTTAATTGTTATGAAGGTGATTGATTGTTAATTGATATAATTAAATAGGAGCGAGTATGTGAGTACTAGGTGTTTGGGTAGAATTAGTCTTGGTGATCTTTTAGTCCCTAAAGAAGTACTATTTGTGGTGTGGTGTATTATTGGTGATTAAATAATGGTGAGTTGGGGTCTATGACCTTTCTTTGGTGTTGGTGAGCCCACAAGGCTATTGGTGAGTATATTATTGCTTTCTTTTGGTGATTTGGTGTTTTTGGTGCATAGTCATGGTGTCGCATAATCATATGCATATTTTTGGTGAATAGGCCTCGGCCTCATAAATTATTTTGGTGTTTGGTGAATGCCCTCAAGGCAATTTTGGTGATGGATCCACATGCATATGCCCAGTGGAGTTTTGGGTTGCATCTCATGCATTACATACATGTTCTGGTGATTGATTGGGTGTTCATAAATATAATAGTGTATTGGTGTAACTGTATTTATGGTGTATGTAGTATTTGGTGTAACTGTATTCTTGGTGTAACTATAATTCTTGGTGTAACTATAATTCTTGGTGTAACTATAATTCTTGGTACCTTTGGTGTAACCGTATTTGGTGTAGTAGTGTATTTGAATTGACTGTACCTTTGGTGTGCCTATTCTACTGTGTTTCTTGTTTTATCTATTATTTCATATGCATTGGGACTCACCCTACTGCGTCGTGTTGCCTCGTATGTCGGCAACCT
Source organism: Oxytropis ochrocephala (assembly GCA_020916435.1). Lineage (NCBI taxonomy): Eukaryota > Viridiplantae > Streptophyta > Magnoliopsida > Fabales > Fabaceae > Oxytropis > Oxytropis ochrocephala. The sequence goes on along the minus strand of CM037091.1, from coordinate 48,776,922 downwards.
GTAGGTGACGGTGACTGAAGGTGACTAGAGATCATTCTTCTAGTGTGGTCGAGTCGGCTCTGATACGTAGCACCGGGGGGATGTTTAGTTGTTATTTCTTTTATATATTTTGAACTATTACGTTAAGTTATTATTTTTCCACTGCTGTAGTATTTTGTCCTCGGACATTGTTGGTGCTATGTATCCTATATTTTGGAGTTTTATTTTAATGGATCATTTTGGAGTTTTGAAAGGTGTTTTGTTTAAATGTGACACCCTCGAGTGGTCGCACTAAAAGTTTTTACGCACTCTGATTTTCAAATCAATTAAATAGTAGTTATGGTAGAAGGGGGCGTTACATTAGTGGTATCAGAGCAAAAGTTCGGTCTGTCCGGCCAAGTTATCGAGTCGTCGAGTCTATTAACCCTCGAGTCTTGGTACTCATTCTAAGTTATAGTTATGTTGTTGGTTATTGCTGTCGAATGTTGTGAACGTTTATGTCTGGTATTGTCTGCTATGATTGATCTTGTATTGCCTGGTGTGTTCTCTGTGTCCCTTGTCGATCTTCGACAGAGACTTTGTTATGAATTTTTGTTTGCCGTTGGGTGGGGTAATTGTAATCTTGGGAATGAACTGGTTAGAGCATAACCATGTTCCTATTAGCTAAATTTTCGAGGACGAAAATATTCTAAGTTGGGGAGAGTTGTAACGCCCCAAATTTTATTAGAAATTATTAGGAGTTGATTTGATAGGGGAGTGGACCAAATTGGAGAGTTTTTGGCATAAGGACCATGTTGAGAAGGACTAAAATTGATGTTAGAAATACTTAATATATGATGATGATTATTATTATTATTATTGTTATTAAAAAAAAACAAGTTTCTAGGGAAAACCAAAGTGGTTATGGGAGGGAGGAAAAGTAGGAGGAAAAGTAGCGTATGGTTGGGAATTAAAAATCAAATTAAAAATAGGGTATTTAATTTAATTAAGGAGTGGGGTGTAGTAATTAAATGGGGAGTATTTTAGTTAAATAGGGAGGATGTGAGAAAATAATTAGAGGTGTGCAATTAAGGCCCAATGGAGTTAAGTGGCCCAAACCCAATTAATAAAACCTTAGGGTCTTAGGAGAAACCCTCATTAGAAACAAAATTTCAAAATTAGAAAGGAGAGAAAGAGTGAAGAGAGCGACGTATTGCTAGGGCTAGAGAGAAGGAGAGGAGCGATTGATTCAAGGAGAAAGAGGGAAGGCTTGGAGTGTTGGTGTCTTGGAGGGGTTTTCTTGGGAGCTTTAGTGTTATCTTCTTCAAATAACAAGGTATGGGGGCTCTCTTACATAGTTAATAATTTATAAACCATGAAATCATAGGGATTAGGTGTTAGGAGTAATTGTTTGAATTGACTTATGGAGTATTTGATTGATTAGGTGATTGTTTGACTTCACATGTGATTGACTTGAATTTCATGCATTGAATTGATAAATTCTTGATTGTGGTGTTATGGTGTTGTTATAGCGTAAATTGAATATATAAACACTAGGAGTAATTATTTGGTTGAGTTATAAGGTGAATTGCATGAGTTAAATGTAATATGGTGTGTAATAGGTGTTAATTGTTATGAAGGTGATTGATTGTTAATTGATATAATTAAATAGGAGCGAGTATGTGAGTACTAGGTGTTTGGGTAGAATTAGTCTTGGTGATCTTTTAGTCCCTAAAGAAGTACTATTTGTGGTGTGGTGTATTATTGGTGATTAAATAATGGTGAGTTGGGGTCTATGACCTTTCTTTGGTGTTGGTGAGCCCACAAGGCTATTGGTGAGTATATTATTGCTTTCTTTTGGTGATTTGGTGTTTTGGTGCATAGTCATGGTGTCGCATAATCATATGCATATTTTTGGTGAATAGGCCTCGGCCTCATAAATTATTTTGGTGTTTGGTGAATGCCCTCAAGGCAATTTTGGTGATGGATCCACATGCATATGCCCGGTGGAGTTTTGGGTTGCATCTCATGCATTACATACATGTTACAGTGATTGATTGGGTGTTCATAAATATAATAGTGTATTGGTGTAACTGTATTTATGGTGTAACCGTATTTGGTGTAACTGTATTCTTGGTGTAACTATAATTCTTGGTGTAACTATAATTCTTGGTGTAACTATAATTCTTGGTACCTTTGGTGTAACCGTATTTGGTGTAGTAGTGTATTTGAATTGACTGTACCTTTGGTGTGCCTATTCTACTGTGTTTCTTGTTTTATCTATTATTTCATATGCATTGGGACTCACCCTACTGCGTCGTGTTGCCTCGTATGTCGGCAACCTGTAGGTGACGGTGACTGAAGGTGACTAGAGATCCTTCTTCTAGTGTGGTCGAGTCGGCTCTGATACGTAGCACCGGGGGATGTTTAGTTGTTATTTCTTTTATATATTTTGAACTATTACGTTAAGTTATTATTTTTCCACTGCTGTAGTATTTTGTCCTCGGACATTGTTGTTGCTATGTATCCTATATTTTGGAGTTTTATTTTAATGGATCATTTTGGAGTTTTGAAAGGTGTTTTGTTTAAATGTGACACCCTCGAGTGGTCGCACTAAAAGTTTTTACGCACTCTGATTTTCAAATCAATTAAATAGTAGTTATGGTAGAAGGGGGCGTTACAAGAACCACTTTATATAGTAGGCGCTTACCATTCACACATAGCCATAGGGATAGCTTTGAAGAGTCATCAACATAGGGACACATGTTCATACATCATTGGACCTCCCTATATACTTAGTGAAAGATCTCAACTTGGGGATCAACCTCTGAAAAGCAACTACAACTCAATCCTCTCAAGATTACTTCAACATGAAGGAAGGAAGCACCTCTCTTGAAGACTATAAAAGGACCTCACATCTTCATTTGGAAATATATCACAATCCATAAGTTAGATCAAAATTTCAATATACATAGATAGTTTCTATTTTATAAGAGGGAAAGGAAGGAATTAACAAATCCTCCTTACTTCGATTTCATAGTGTTTGTATAGTGCTAAGAAGTAATGCTAGAGCATTGCTAGGAGAATTCATACAAATGGCTTCAACTTGTGTAACTTCTATCTTGTTGTTTCTCTTTTGTGATTTCAATTATATAAACATGTTCCATTCAGTTTATATTTACCTTGCAATGTCTATTGTTAGCTAAATCTCTCTTAGTTGGAATGTTCTAATCATTTAATGAGCTTTTAAGTAAGTATGATGCATGTAGGTAATGTTTGTACTTTAGTTATTGCTTGATAATATTTTCAACACTTATTTTGGGGATTGATCAACTTAGAATAAGTAGATTTGTACGAGCAGACATGGCTTACAATTAAGAACTCAAGAACTAATATGGGTAAGTGTTTTACATAAAGGAAACTTTGTGAAAACCATGCTAAAACCTAGACATAGGATAGTATAGTCCATAGGGTGATACTGTGAGTACTTAAGATACAAGGGTGAACTTATTTAAGCATGCCTAGACATAGGAAGCTTGTAATGAAACTCTGAAGAAAGTGACTGAAAGACACATAGCTAATGCAACAACATTCAGTGCAGCTGCATCACATACTGTATCAAACACTTAAAAGTAAATTATTTGATAAAGACATTCCAACTAGCTTCTCTCAATTGCACAACAAATACTTGCACTTTTATTTTTACTAATTTGATTGTGATCACACCAACTCCACTTTAAATTGTTATTTAGTTACCTTACACTCTATTACTTTGTATTGAATTTTAAAAGAGAGTTTTTCAATCTCTGTGGGTTCGATCTTTTATACTACTTGTTTTGGACTGTGTATACTTGCACATGCTTTATTCCAACACCAAGTTTTGTGGCCCCGTTGTCGGGGATTGAAGTAAATTCTTTTTAAAATTCTGATATATAGTAATTTAGTGTTGTATATAATTCTGGTATTTGTAGTTTCTGTCATATAGCAACACATGGTGCTTTAGTATATGTACAGGACCAGAAACAGGACACCAGAATATAGCTTAGATCTAGAAATAGAAAGGATATTTAGGAGATTGCTAAGACTCCAAAAGCAAAATCAACAAGCCTGCAAAATGTTGTCTCAAAGTGAAGAACAAAGCTCAAGGCCACACTCAGTGAGAGGAGGCCCTGGTTCACATCAAGCTACTGAAGAAGATCATAGAGAAAATCTCATCCACATGGATCACATAGGTATGATTAATGATAGAGATAGACCTATGAGGGATTATGCTCAGTTTGATCATCAAAACATGCAAACTAGCATATCTATACCTCATATTGATGCCATGCATTTTGAATTTAAGCCTATGATGTTTCAAATGCTTCAAACTATTGGTCAATTTGGAGGATCTCCTCATGAAGATACTCATTTGCATTTAAGGCAATTTCTAGAAGTATGTAGTAATTTTATCATACTTGGTGTTAGTGAAGATGCATTTAGATTAAGGTTATTTCCTTATTCCTTGAAAGATAGAGCTAAGGCTTGGCTAAACTCTTTAGAGCCTAACTCTATCCATTCATTGAATGAAATGGCTGAAAAATTTCTAGGAAAATATTTCTCACCTATCAAAAATGCCAGGATGAAAACTGATATTACTTCTTTTAGACAAAAAGAGTTTGAATCTTTATTTGAAGCATGGGAAAGATGGAAGGAACTTTTAAGAAAATGCCCTCATCATGGTTTCCTGTTATTATTCAAATGGAAACATTTTATAATGGTTTAGAACCTCAAACCAGAATAATGCTTGATGCATCATCTGGTGGAGTGTTATTAAATCTGTCATACAATGAAGCATGTGAATTAATTGATAGAATAGCATCTAATAGCTCTAGTTGGCCTACTGAGAGGGTAAGTGCCCAAAAGAAACCATCAGGGGTACATGAAATCAATGATATATCAGCCCTATCTGCTCAAGTAGCCACTCAAGCTAACTTGATGAAAAACTTCACTTCTGGCAATGCTACTGCATCTAATGCAATTTGATCACTAGATAGCATCGCAAAGAATGATAGAGAACAAGTACCTCCAGGCACCCTTAGTTGTGTGTACTGTGGAGGAGGTCACTTGTATGAGGAGTGTTCTAGCAACCCTATCTCGGTAAATTATGTAGGTTATAATAAGAATAACAACCCTTATTCCAACACTTATAATCCTGGTTGGAAAGATCACCCAAATTTTAGATGGAGCAACAATAGTGCACTGCACCTAGAATCGCACCAACTACACCACCGAGATTCCCAGCTCAGAATAACCAAAGAAACTCTCAACCTACCACTGAGAATTCTCTAGAATCCATGCTTAAAGCATTCATAGGTGAATCTAGAACTGCTAGACAAACCCAAGATGCTTCCATTAAGAACTTAGAGAATCAAGTTGGTCAATTAGCCACAACTTTGTATCAAAGGCCACAAGGTGCCTTACCTTCAAATACAGAAGCTACACCTTCCCAAAAACAAGGAAAGGAACAAGTTAAGGCTATTTCTTTGAGAAGTGGTAAGGATCTTATAGAGTCAACTGAGAAGGAAAGTGTAGAAAAGGGAGAAAAAGCCAAAAATCAAAAAGAAACCAATGCAGAAGCATCTAATGCTCCTGCACCAAGAAGTTCAAGTTCCATTACCTAAGTTAGTACCTGAATACCCTCCTCCTCCTTATCCTCAAAGACTGAAAAAAGCTCATGAGGAGAAACAGTTTGGTAAATTCTTAGAGGTACTAAAGCAATTACACATCAATGTTCCCTTAGTAGAAGCACTCCAACAAATGCCAAACTATGCAAAGTTTATGAAGGATGTGCTTACTAAGAGAAGAAGATTAGGAGAGTTTGAAACAGTTGCCATGACAAAAGATTGTAGTTTGCTTATGCAAAATAAGATTCCTAGGAAATTGAAGGATCTAGGTAGTTTTACAATTCCATTTTCCATTGGACAATCTTATACTGATAAAGCTTTATGTGATTTAGGTGCAAGCATCAACTTGATGCCTAAATCTATTTTTAACTTGATTGGAAATTGGAAATGCAAAACCAACCAACGTGACACTTCAATTAGGTGATGATCAATAGCCTATCTTGAAGGTATCATAGAAGACATCCTAGTCAAGGTAGATAAATTTGTATTCCCTGTAGATTTTGTTATCCTTGACTTTGATGCAGATAAGGAAGTGCCTATTATCCTAGGTAGCCCATTCTTAGCAACTGGAAAAACCTTAATTGATGTGTAGAAAGGTAAACTCACTATGAGAGTGAATGATCAAGAGATAAAATTCAATGTAATGAATGCTATGAAGTATCCTGCAGAGAATACAGAAGAGTGTTCATCCTTAGTTTCTCTAGATCGATTGGTAGAAAAACAGTTTTACAAGCAGTATGATCACTTAGCCAATGCAGATGCATTAGATGCAGCAAGATTGCTAGATGATGAAATACTAGAAAAGGAAAATCTACCAATAGAAAACTCTTGTAAGGAAGTATGGGCTAGAACTTATGAACCACTCAATCTTGAGGATCCAATTCTCAAGAAGAATTTACCCTCAATAGAACAACCTCCTAAGTTAGAATTGAAGATACTGCCTGAACACCTTAAGTATTCCTTCTTAAGAGCAAATGAAACTTTACCTGTTATCATTGCTTCTGATTTAACATCAAAACAGGAGAGTGATCTCATCAGTACTCTAAAGGCATACCAAAGCTATAGGTTGGCAAATGACAAATATCAAAGGAATTAGTCCTTCTATATGCATGCATAGAGTCATTTTGGAAGAAAATTCCAAAAACAGGATAGAAAGTCAAAGAAGACTAAATCCTATTATGAAAGAGGTTGTGAAAAAGAAAATCATTAAGTGGCTAGATGCTGGAATGAGTTGATAGCCAATGAAAAGAATGAGTTGATACCAACTAGGACTGTCACAGGGTGGAGAATCTGTATGGATTACAAAAAACTCAACAAAACTATTAAAAATGATCACTTTCCTTTACCATTCATAGACCAAATGTTAGATAGACTAGCAGGGAAAGAATTCTATTGTTTCCTGAATGGCTACTCAGGCTAAAATTATTGTCTATACTGATCACTCTGCCATTAAGTATCTAATTTCAAAGAATGATGCAAAACCAAGGCTGATAAGATGGATTTTACTCCTACAAGAATTTGATTTGGAAATAAGAGACAAGAAAGGAGTAGAAAATCAAGTAGCAGACCATTTATCAAGGATTGAAGGAGAATCACTAGGTACACAAGGAGAAGAAATCAAGGAGAGCTTTCCAAATGAAAAACTATTGGCAATCACAGTCAATGCAAAACATGAAACTGCATATGCTATAGGCAATGCAGGAGCATCAAATGCCTCTGCCCCATGGTTTGCTGATATTGTAAATTTCCTTGCAAGCAAAGTAGTACCAGTGAATATGACATATCAACAAAGGAGAATATTCTTCCACATAGTTAAGCTATACTATTGGGATGATCCATTCCTTTACAAGATGTGCCCTGATCAATTAATGAGGAAATGCATCCCTGAAGAGGAGCAACAAGCAGTGCTACTGCATTGCCATGCTGCACCTTATGGAGGACATTTTGGAAACACTAGAAGAGCAGCTAAGGTATTACAGTTGGTTATTTTTGGCCTACTTTATTTAAAGATGCTTATTTTATGGTCAAATACTGTGATAAATGTCAAAGAGCAGGAAATATTTCTGATAAACATGAAATGCCTAGAACCAATATTTTAGAAATTGAATTATTTGATGTTTGGGGAATGGATTTCATGGGACCTTTTCCACCCTCTTTTGGCAATTTATATATCTTAGTAGCTGTTGATTATGTGTCCAAATGGGTAGAGGCAGTAGCATCACCTAATAATGATGCTAAATCAGTGAGTAAGTTTCTTAAAAGAAATATATTCACTAGATTTGGAACTCCTAGAGCTATCATTAATGATGAAGGTTCACACTTTTGCAATAAGATCAATGAAAACCTTCTAGCTAAGTATGGAGTTAAACATAAGATAGCTACAGCTTAACATCTTTAAACTAGTGGTCAAGCAGAATTATCCAATAGGGAAATTAAGAGAATGCTAGAAAAAAGGCGAGTCCAAATAGGAAAGATTGGTCTTTACATTTGGATGATGCCTTATGGGCATATAGAACAGCATTCAAAACACCCTTAGGAATGTCTCCTTATAAATTAGTCTATGGAAAAGCATGTCATTTACCTATGGAATTGGAAAACAAATCCTATTGGGCTATCAAGAAGCTCAATCTCAACCTAAACAAGGCAGGTAAAAAGAGAATGATAGAACTTGATGAGCTAGAAGAAATTAGGCAAACCTCTTATGAGAATTCTGAAATCTACAAAGCTAAAACTAAGACATGGCATGACAAGAAAATTCACAGAAGAGAATTGAAAGAAGGAGGACTGGTTCTGCTATACAACTTTAGGTTGAAGCTATTTCCTGGTAAACTAAGATCAAGGTGGTTAGGACCATTTAAGTTGATAAAGGTTTATCCACATGGAGTAGTAGATTTATTAGATAAAACATCAAATACTGTCTTCAAGGTGAATGGTCAGAGAATCAAAATGTACTATGGTGAACATGTGGTGAGAGACAAAATCACCACCCATTTGCAAAATCTCTGAGTAAAAAGAGGTAGTCAGGCTGACAAGACTCTTAAAACAAGCGCTTAATGGGAGGCAACCCATCTTTTTTAAGTATTTTTGTTCAATTTTATGTTTTCAGTTGTTTTGTAGGAATGCAGGATACCAATGCAGCTGCATCAGTGCACCTGCATTGCAGAAGAAATATGCCCTGCATCAAAAATTTCAAAAATTTGAAGAATGTGATTAAGTGTGAGTCTTAAGGCATCAGGAAGATCAAAGGGAAGTTAAGAAAGATAAATGATGTGTTAGTAGCCAAAAATGACACATGGCGTGATGCAGGCGCAACACACATGACATAACGGCTACCTACAAACTCCACTCCTTCTTCTTGAAACATTAAAGCCTTAATCTTATTACCGTTATCTCTTCTTCGCAAACCTCACAAATTTCTCTCATTCTAGAAATAGTTACTTCTCACATTGTCATCTCCATTTTTCGAACTAAAAACAATCAAAGACCTAGAAATTGAAGAATCAAAATGGTGAAGAAGCAATTAGCCCAGAAATCCTCAAGCAAGCATACCAAAACTCCCCAGAAAGAGAAGAAAGTCATGGATATGCAATGACTAAAGAGAGATTGATCTTGCTAGATACAATTCTCTCTGAGGGAAATGTTGACATAGGTGTCATACCCCAATTTTGTCCGACTAGTCGAAAATCAAATAAAATTGTATTTTTGTAAACACCCAATTTTAACGGGTATCTTTTCTCGTTTCCAGAAAACCCCAAAATATATGTCTCGTTTTGTAGGTCTCAATTGCACAAATGTGTTCAAGTTGCGTTCGTTAGTAATCTAGTATTTCTTATTCTCATCGTGCGCGCGTATCATTTCGAATCGTGCGCTCGTACTTGGTCTCGTTGTTGCGCGTATTACTTCTATTCGTGTGCGTGTTTTGATTCTTGTGTGCGCGCGCTCGCGTCTCGTCGCTTGCGCGTAATGGTTTCGTTATTTATGTTAGTGGTATTTAGTTGTTATTAGTAGTTACCAAAATAGGAGACATCACCAAGTAATCAAATGTAATATATTTATTTAAATCTGTCCCCATTGTTACAAAAAAGAGAATCAAATAATTACACATAAAATAAGAAATAATAAAAGAAGTCAAACAAAAAAAAAGGGGTAGAAGCAAAGAAAGGAGGACAACTGTTTGTCTTGCTTTTTCGATAGCATATGGTTATTTTGAGCTCCAAGCTCAACTTGCCTTCTCCTTGTCTCTTTGGTTGGTTATCATTTGTGGCAAAAACATTTCACTTTTTAATAAAGACTACCACCTTGCCTCATTTCTTTGCACGCCTCTCCTCTGCTCATCTTTGCATCTCGCCTTGGTCTCCCATGGGTTTTGTTCCCCTGCTCAAATACCACACCTACACCACATATTTTGGACTATAAATACAGATGCACAGTAAACACAAAAGGACACGCAGACAACAAGGAAGAAGAGAAACAGCAAACAAAACACACACAGAAACACAACCAGCAACCCCAAAAACAAAACCACCGCAACCAGAATCACGACTAAAACAAAAACCACCACAACCAGAATCACAGAAACACAACCACCACTCCTACAAACTCAAACCACCACTCCTACAAACTCAAAACCACACACACACACACACACAGACAGCAAGGGGTAGAAGAAACAGCAAACAAAACACACGCAGCATACATACACTCAACAAAAACACAAAGAAAAACCAAAAAAACATATACAAACACAACACACACAGACACAGAACAGGGGAAGAAAAGGAAACAACCATCTTCACTCCATACAACAAACCTGGTACTGAAATCGGTCACCGCCGTGAAACACTCGTCGGAGGACCTCCGTTCGTCTTCTCCAGCGAAAACACCACCACGCCAACCTCTTTCTCCCATCAGGACCTCACTCGCTCTCGCTCTCCACCATCTTCGCCTCCGTCGTCACCACCGTAAACCGCCGCACCTCTCTCTGGTTCGCCCTCTCTCTCTCTCTCTCTCTCAAACGTTTGAATGGCGCTGGAGATGGAAACAAATTAGGGTTCTCTCCCTAATCTCTTTCTAAATACACACTGTTAGTATATAACTATTTATTTTATTTGTTTTAAATTCGGTTTGTTATTCCCACCCCCTAGCTTCATTGCTATAACATCCCCCAACTCAAGCCTTTTTTTTTCGAACATGGACTAGCTCAACAAAAAAACGAGTTGGGCTTTACCAAGTGCACCCCCTGTTTATGCTATCCCCTTTGCGATTAATTACACCTCGTTTTACTATTTCACCCATTTTCTCGTTTTTACTTAATTCTCAAAAAAACCAATTGCTCTTAAACAAAAACTTATAAATAAATATTTTCTTCTAAAATATAAATAGGGGATTAGGCCGGTTGTACAACTAGGTTAATCAGCATTCTAGGACGAATGAGCTGTACAGTTCAAGAATCCTAGAATACCTATTCTAAAATCAAACGTTGTTAGTAGTCTTGTGAAGCTTTTGCTTGCATGATTATTAACAATGAGGTACTAGTGGTAATCACTTGGAGCCTTTGCTCAATTGATCACCGTGAATGCCTAATTTTCCTAAAGATTTTCACTAAATCAAAAACTTTGTTAGTAGTCTTGCGAAGCCTTTGCTTGCATGATTATTAACAATGAAGTGCTAACGGTGGTCACTTGGAACCTTTGCTCAATTGATCATCATGAAAGCTCGATTTTCACAATTAAACAAGATAAAAAACAAAAACCTTTCCAAGACAAACAAGAACTACGTAGCTTTGAATTCTCCATCGCACCGGGAGATACGTAGGAGCGAGAGGCCAACTCTCGTCAAGCGCCAGAAATAAAAATTTTCATTAAGTCTTCTCCTTCCCTTTTCTATAAAGAGGCAAATTTAAATCTCTTCCAAATCAACACTTAAAACCACACGTTTAATTAAAGGTTCCCTTTCGGTAGAAAGGAGGTGTGGGGTGCTAATACCTTCCCCATTCCTAATCGACCCCCGAACCCAAATTTTCCGGTTTCTAAAAGGCTATTCGCTTTCCAAAAAGGTTTTCTTCAATATTTTCCTTATAAAAAATATTGATGGCGACTTCATTGTTTTAAAAAGTTGTAAACGAAGAAAGATCCCCTCAGGGACTTTTTCGGGCTTAACAATAGGTAGATTGATTGCTAGGGAAATTCTTGCATGCACAAAGGGATTTCTGTTTTTCCCTTGTCTCATTACTGAGTTATGCATGAAAGAAGGTGTTCCAATAGCCTCCCATGAACAAAGAAAATTCCCACCTGGAGATTTGAATGCTGAAATGAAAGAGAGATTGAGAAAAGTAAGAGGCGCTGCACCTGCAATGCAAGAGCACACATGCAAAAGAAACTTGCAGTCTGGAAATTTCTGAATGACCAACATGATTGGCTTCAACTTGTCTTTGACAAGATGTTTGATATTTTGGGCCAAGTTAATGCCCCTGAATTTCCACAATGGGTATTTAAAACTGATGGCGAAGAAGAGGAAGAGAAAGAAGCTGAGGAAGAAGAGAAACAAGAGGAGAAGGAGGAAGAGCTTAGTACCAAGAAAAAGGTGACTAGGAAACAAGCAAAAGGAAAGAAGAAGGTAGTGGTAGAACCTGAAATTGAAGACTTGTATGATTCAGACACTGAGGATGAGGAATTAGAAAAAGAAATGGACTAAGAGGTTGAAAATGAGAAAGAAAGTGATGATGAAGTTGATGAAGAAGAAGAGGAACATGCTAGAGGTGTGATTATAGAAGAGATAGCAAGACATAAATATGCCAAACCAACACCTCAAGTGTAACACCCTCTTTCTCCTAATAATTTAATTTATAAAATCAGAGTTCGAAAATCGTTTTTCCTTTTTAAAGACACATCCTCAAGGGAATGCTACGTTCATCAAACATCACTTTCACTTAGCCAATAATACTTTTCACAAATAAATATAATTGCGTGATACATAGCACGACTTAAATGGGGCAAACCCTCAAATTCTAATGCATCATTCTATTACAGTTCAACACTTATCTTAAACAACTAATAGACTACCCGGCTCCCCAGTTCGACGTCACAGAGCAAGACGCCACAACTAGACTGAGGAAAGAAAGGACCTTCACTCAGGATCACCTGCACGTTGCCGACATAAGAAGCAACATAGAAAGCAGTAGGGTGAGTCTCTTTTCATAAATAATAAAATGTATGATAAACATTATGCTAGAGAAAGACAACTAGAAACACTCCGACTCAACCAACTCCACACAACACCAAGTTGTAGCGACCGAAAAATCCGGGAAAGGATTCTTCGAAGTTTGAAAGGAAGCCGCCACCAAATTTTAGTTTAAGGGCAAATTCGGAAAATCCCTTTTTGTTCAGGACAAGGCAGGTTTAGGGTTCGGGAGTCGTTATGTGTAGGGAAGGTATTAGCACCCCACGACATCCTTTGTCTAACTAATTAAGATTTATTAATAATTACCCTTTTATTTATAGAGGAAAAGACTTATTTAAATTTTTAGTTTTTAGTGCTTGACAAGAGTGGACTCTTGCTCCTACGTACCTCCAGATGCAATGGAGGAATCAAAGCTACGTAGTTCTTCCTAAAAAGGTTTGTGGGTTGGTGTTTTTTTAGTGTAGGGTCCTAGGACTCCTTGAACTGTCTGACTCATTGATTCTAGGGACTGACTAACCTTGGATTGTACAACCGACTTAGTCCCCTACTTTTTGAAAGTATTTTTGAGGTTTTTTTGAAAGAAGTTTGTTTGATGTGAGGTGAGTTGGTTTTAGAATAGGTATTCTAGAACTCCTAAACTGCATGACTCATTAGTTCTAGAACATTGACTAACTTGGTTGTACAACCGACTTAGTCCCCTATTTTTAGGAAAAGTGATTTATTTCTTTACTTATAAGTTTTTAGGATTCTTGAACTGCATAACTCATTGGTCTATGATGATGACTAACCGGTTGTACACAACCGACTTAGTCTTTTATTTGATTTTTGAAGAAATAAATTAATTGTGCATAAAAAAAGACAAAAAGCGATAATTAATAAAGACTAGACTAAAATAAATAAATAAATAACTATATACATAAATAAATATGAATAGATATATAAATAAACACTAAACAAATAAATAAATAAATAGATTATATTATAAATAAATGATAAATAAATATGTACATAAAAATAAACAAAATAAATACAAAACTAACCTGGACTCGACGAGTGCCGAACCGGACTGAGCAATCTGACCAGGTCAATCACGAACCGGACTCCTATCTGGTCCATTTTGACCCCAAGACCGCATGAACCGCTTTGAGAATCGAAAAGCCGACTCAAAACGTCCAAATGATCAAAGACGGGTTTTTAGTGAAATGAGTCATAACGCTTTGACCCAAAAGATCACTTAACCCGCCAATGATCTTCCCCTCTAATCTTCACCTCTCAACCCCTTTTATATCCAATTGCTAGGGAGCTCTTGTTTCTTGTGAGCAATGTGGGACTAAAACAAGGTAGAGAAAGCAATTCCCCTTTAAAACACAATTCCGTTTTTCTCAAACTGTCACCGTAAAATTGCGATTCGGATTCGTTAACCGTTGGATCGTCTTTCTTTTTTGACAGTAGGTTCGTGAGACATATATCTACACTTTCACCGTTCGGATCGTTGAAACGAGGTCTTATGAGAGAGAAATTGCCTTCGCAATAGCTGCAGTTTTTGGTCCGTTTTTCTCAAACCTCTCATCGTAAAAGTGCGATTCGGATTCGTTAACCGTCCGATCTTCTTCATTTTTGTGATGAGGTTCGTGAGACATATATCTCCACTTTCACTGTTCAGATCGTCGAAAAGAGGTCCGAGGAGAGAGAAATTTCCTTTGCAATAGAGCTGCAGATTTGGGTATTTCATCTTTTTGTTCTTATTTTGTAAGCTCTTATGCTTTACTTCACTTGCTTTTTCAATTACTCAAAGAGGGTCAAAAGAAAATACATGTGGGATGATTGACCAAGAATCAAATCATGCATCTTTATATTAATTGTGGTTGATATGCACAAGCTACTTATCTTTTACTTGAGTACATAGAAACGTTTGTTGCACATACACTACTTAATAAAATAAAAAATAAAAATATTACAATGATATAAGAACTCGGACAAAATTGGGGTATAACAGCTGCCCCTCTTTATTTATATTTTACAAATTTTTTTAGTAGAAATAGAAATAAAGATAGAATAGACGTCAATTTTGTCCGTTTAGAGGGAAATAGAGGTTTGAGAATAAGCAGGAGCGGTTAACACTTGGCGTATTAACCGCGAACAAAATGAAGGATCGCCGGGATGCGAAGGAGCACTAAGGCTCTGAAAGCCCACTCGGAGTGCAGAAGGAGCACTAAGGCTCTGAAGGACCACTAAGGGTCCGAAGGAGCACTAAGGCTCACGAAGGACCACTGCAGGTCCGGGAAGGCTGCCTATGCCTTATTTGAAGGACCATCGTAGTGCGAAGGAGCGCAACTAGCTACGGTACTAGTTTAGCGATGCGAGGGGCCTTTATATTCGAGCGGCCAGGGGTCAAGATCAGATCCGGAACTGATATGTTGACCAATAGAGGGCGTCCACCATGACTTAGGCTGACACGACTAGTGCGAAGGACCACGCGGTCTGGAAGGTCCGTCGGGCTCGACTACGACGTTTGCGACACTGGGCCACTTAGGGCATTTGAAGGAGCGTAGTGCTCTGAAGGACCACTCGAGTGCGAGGATCAACTTGGTGATCCGTGATACAATATGGGATCGTAGCTTAAAGCGCTAATATTAGAGGAGCAAAATAGGGACTAACACTTATCGTGTTTATCCGAGCACACCTACCAAATGCATCTACCCAGGGGAAAAGCTTTCTTCTTTTGGCAATGCAATTAATGGTGCAGCGCGTGCAATGATTGGTACCCGGTGGAATGATTTTTTCTTTTTGTTTTTTGCTTGTTACGTAATAAATGCATGAAATGCAAATGTGAATATGATGCAAATGAAATGATTGAATGCAAATGCTATAGTTCATGGTGCGATGTTATGAAATGATTGATTGGGTGTAGAAACATTTTTTTGTGATGATGAGATGTGAGGCTTTGGATACGAGAGGCGGAGATGAACATTGATCATTCTTTGGGAAAGTTAGTTTTGATTCTAACCCGGCAATCTCAAGGTCGTTATCTCACTGATCTTCGACGTGAAAAGGTACTTGGATTGTATTTGCAAGCTCGTTCATTTTCTCTTCCATTATGATGCCCCATGATGACCGAAAATTTTGGTCCACAAAGTTAACCAAGTGGATTTTCGGTATCATATTATCAACTTGTGTTCTCTCTCTAAAGCATTGTTTTGTGAAGATGTATAGTAGTGTGAATATAGATGAATGAGTCGATTAACTTGGGGTTCTAAAGACCTAGGGGTGAATGGTGACTGGTCTTTGCCAAGGTCATGAAAGGTAGGTTTTCCCAAGCCAAGAAATGCAGGATCGCCTTGATTTAAGTTTGATGACGGTGAGTGAATAACTTGCCCCTGTCTAGTGGTGATAAGCTAGGGGTGTAGAAGATGATGAATTGGGAAGGCATTGGCTTTGGAATGAAAGGTGGCAAGTAGGAGATTTGGTCTCAACCCATAGAGTTTGATGCTTCCCTAATTATGGTAAGGACAAGATTGCCAGAGACTAGAGTAGAAACATTTAGGATAGCGAGTTGAGAAACTACCCCGGTATGGTTTTTTGGCTGTGAATATGGCAAGGGGATGAGATGGGTGTAAGGTGAATTTTCCCATTTAAGGGTGGAGTGAAAAGCGACAGGATTGCCCCACTTGGAAGGGTATTTCGAATGGTTGGCTTTAGTGAGATTGGGAAAGGTGACGGGGTTAGGGTTATGGTTTTTTGGAGTTTGTCTGGTATGGCTATAGGCTGGGTGGGGTATGGGATGCACACTGTACAAATTTCCCCAAGTTCAAATGGGATAGATGGTGAAAAGGATGCCCCACTTTAGGATCTAGGTAACGATCCTAGTATAAACTTTTGGTTATCTTGAGAACGACTCTCAGACTACAATAGTCTTGAGTTTGCTATGATGAAAACTACACTTGGTGATCACTAGACCTTGTCTTAGTATAACTGTAACTTGAATGAATCTTGTGGTGCAAGCCTTTTGATTTTTGAGTTTTTTTTTTTGAGCAAACATATTATAAACAAATAAACTTACTTGTCCTAAAATTAAAACTTTGAGAAAACAAAAGCAATCGGTCATTGATCGGAATGAATTCTAGAGGGTTGTAACGTGGCCGATGGTTTAGCGATTTATGAGGGAAATGATAATTGGGCTAAAAGTAGTGCTTGGAGATTGATGGGACGGATGATTTTTATTGGGCGGTATGATTTGGCTAATGGTTAATGGTTTGTGAAAGAAGGGGTTATTAGGCTCAAAGGAGTGTTTGAGGTTTTATTGAGACAGTAGTTGATGTGTCTCATGGTAGGATGGGCTTGTTTGGGATTGTAATGCGGCTAAGGATTTATGGAGGATTTAGATATTGAGGCCAAACGAATTGTTTGAGGTTTATTTTAGACAAGTATCTCTTATGCTTTTGTGGTAATGAAGTGTCACCACGATTGGTACCATTTTTTTATTATTGGGATTTTTTAATCCTCTTTTTGACTTCACTCTTTTGTGATTTTTGTTTCTTTTTGGGTGAGTGGTGATAGAACTAATGCACCATTTTTTTGATGCGGAATCGATCCTTGTCCTGGGGTTTGGGATTTTTGGCTTAAGGTGGGTAGCACATGTTTTTTCGAGGGTATGGGAAGATGGTTAAATTTCGTTTCAAATCATGATTGCTCGTTTTCTCAAAAATTAACTTAAGGACAATAATTTATTTATTTTTATATACATGCTCTTTATTCTTTATTTCTCTCTTTTTGTGTGCCCTAATTTTTGCTTAGGTTGCCCTTGCGAGTTTTCAACCTAACGGGCCTTTTGATTTTTTTTTGTGAAGGACTTGCACCAATGGAATATAATGTTGACAAGGTATTTTGGAGATCACAAATTTGCCCAGTGTGAGGGCCTCAAGTGTTATTTCAATAGTAGAACAAACCAAAAAGTCGACTAGTTAGGGAAGTATGTACTTTATGGGTGGTCGGGGTGGGATTAGACTTTGTGAGGGCATGATGGTAAGGACATTAAGCGACTCAAACAAAATAAGCGCACATGTTACCCAAGTCACTACACAAATGCTTCAGAGAAAGCTAACATTAGTTGAAACATAATAGAAATTTTTGATGGACATTTGAGGTCATTTATCATGGGATGGAAGAGATGCAACGTTCGGTTAAAAATGTGAGCAAGCTAAAAATTTGAAAAACCGAGTGACTTGAAACACCTTGAGCTTGCAACGAAGTATGACTAAACTCTTTCCAAAAAAAATGATTTATTTCACAAGAATGTCTCACCTCTCATCACATTTTTCCTAATATTATGCTGATATTTTTTGTAATGCATGATGTAATTATGCAAATGAATGAGTGTGCATGAAATGCGAATGAATGTACGTGAAATGCGAATGTAATGATAATATATGTGAATGAAATGATAATATATGATTTTATCATGTCGGGGAATTATAAACTTTTCATTGGAGAGTAAAGTACAAAATTTAATTTTGACTTCGGCGTGCACGGCTTCTCTCCAAGGTAAAGATTTTAATTCCCTGACGGTCATAAAAATGCATGCAACATAAGATGTTTATTTTATTTATTTTTGTAGTGCAAAGAGAAAAAAATGCATGTGGTATATTTTCTAAAAATGTAGTAAATAATGGTTTTGGTTTTTGATTTTTTTGATAAAAGACGGTATGCATAAATATTTGTATGAATGCAAGAGTATGAAGCTCCTTTGTGACCCTAAAAAGGTATCTTACGGAGTGGGTCTAAGGTTTCTTTTATAGTGCCTCACAAGGGTAGTTCTAAAGAATCCTACACAAGGTTCCTAGAGCCAAGGACCCTGATCAGAATAATGACCCCACCAATAGGCAAGCTATTAGAAGGGGTAGCATCCTTAAAAGGAATCAAACTCTAGGTGAGATTTTCATGACCACCCAACGAGAGGCGCACGTCCCATGCAGCCATCATTACACAATCTCGTTCTAACTTAGGGTACACTCAAGTCCGGGTAGAGGACCTTTCTCACATGTGTGTGCAGAAGTGTAATTGTGAAGTGTGTGTAGGAGCAATTTAAAAACAACCCAAAAGCTGCAAACAGACAAACAAACATATATACAAATATCGTCATCTATCCTAGGGTTCATAAATCACAAAAAATAAATAAATAAATAAATAAAGGAAGGGTAAAAATTAAATTAATCCTAAATAAATAGACTAGGTTTTGACTCTCTAAAAAGTTAAGTCCCCAGTGAAGTCGCCAGCTGTAGCGACCGAAAAATCCGGGAAAGGATTCTTCGAAGTTCGAAAGGAAGCCGCGACCAAATTTTAGTTTAAGGGCAAATTCGGAAAATCCCTCTTTGTTCAGGACAAGGCAGGTTTAGGGTTCGGGAGTCGTTATGTGTAGGGAAGGTATTAGCACCCCACGACATCCTTTGTCTAACTAATTAAGATTTATTAATAATTACCCTTTTATTTATAGAGGAAAAGACTTATTTAAATTTTTAGTTTTTAGTGCTTGACAAGAGTGGACTCTTGCTCCTACGTACCTCCAGATGCAATGGAGGAATCAAAGCTACGTAGTTCTTCCTAAAAAGGTTTGTGGGTTGGTGTTTTTTAGTGTAGGGGTCCTAGGACTCCTTGAACCGCATCTGACTCACTGATTCCTAGATTTGACTAACCCGATTGTACAACCGACTTAGTCCCCTACTTTTTGAAAGTATTTTTGAGGTTTTTTTTTGACAGAAGTTTGTTTGATGTGAGGTGAGTTGGTTTTAGAATAGGTATTCTAGAACTCCTAAACTGTCTGCATACTCATTAGTTCTAGAATTGACTAACCTGGGTTGTACAACCGACTTAGTCCCCTATTTTTAGGAAAAGTGATTTATTTCTTTACTTATAAGTTTTTAGGATTTCTGAACTGTATGTACTCATTGGTCCTATGATGATGACTAACCTTGGTTGTACAACCGAGCTTAGTCTTTATTTGATTTTTGAAGAAATAAATTAATTGTGCATAAAAAAAAAGACAAAAGCGATAATTAATAAAGACTAGACTAAAATAAATAAATAAATAACTATATACATAAATAAA
This sequence comes from Oxytropis ochrocephala, assembly GCA_020916435.1. Lineage (NCBI taxonomy): Eukaryota > Viridiplantae > Streptophyta > Magnoliopsida > Fabales > Fabaceae > Oxytropis > Oxytropis ochrocephala. The sequence continues at coordinate 48,757,017 of CM037091.1, read as the reverse complement.
TATGAATAGATATATAAATAAACACTAAACAAATAAATAAATAAATAGATTATATTATAAATAAATGATAAATAAATATGTACATAAAAATAAACAAAATAAATACAAAACTAACTTTGGACTCGACGAGAGTGCGAACCGGATGAGCAATCGACCAGGTCAATCACGAACCGGACTCCTATCCGGTCCATTTTGACCCCAAGACCGCATGAACCGCTTTGAGAATCGAAAAGCCGACTCAAAACGTCCAAATGATCAAAGCGGGTTTTTAGTGAAATGAGCGCGAACGCTTTGACCTAAAAAAAGATCACTTAACCCACCAATGATCTTCCCCTCTAATCTTCACCTCTCAACCCCTTTTATATCCAATTGCTAGGGAGCTCTTGTTTCTTGTGAGCAATGTGGGACTAAAACAAGGTAGAAAGCAATTCCCCTTTAAAACACAATTCCGTTTTTCTCAAACCTGTCACGCAAGTAAAATTGCGATTCGGATTCGTTAACCGTTGGATCGTCTTTCTTTTTTTGACAGTAGGTTCGTGAGACATATATCTACACTTTCACCGTTCGGATCGTTGAAACGAGGTCTTATGAGAGAGAAATTGCCTTCGCAATAGCTGCAGTTTTTGGTCCGTTTTTCTCAAACCTCTCATCGTAAAAGTGCGATTCCGGATTCGTTAACCGTCCGATCTTCTTCATTTTTTGACAGTAGGTTCGTGAGACATATATCTCCACTTTCACCGTTCAGATCGTCGAAAAGAGGTCCGAGGAGAGAGAAATTTCCTTCGCAATAGAGCTGCAGATTTGGGTATTTCATCTTTTTGTTCTTATTTTGTAAGCTTTTATGCTTTACTTCACTTGCTTTTTCAATTACTCAAAGAGGGTCAAAAGAAAATAACATGTGGGATGATTGACCAAGAATCAAATCATGCATCTTTATATTAATTGTGGTTGATATGCACAAGCTACTTATCTTTTACTTGAGTACATAGAAACGTTTGTTGCACATACACTACTTAATAAAATAAAAATAAAAATATTACAATGATATAAGAACTCGGACAAAATTGGGGTATATGACTGCCCCTCTTTATTTATATTTTACAAATTTTTTTAGTAGAAATAGAAATAAAGATAGAATAGACGTCAATTTTGTCCGTTTAGAGGGGAAATAGAGGTTTGAGAATAAGCAGGAGCGGTTAACACTTGGCGTATTAACCGCGAACAAAATGAAGGATCGCCGGGATCGAGAAGGAGCACTAAGGCTCTGAAAGCCCACTCGGAAGTGCGGAAGGAGCACTAAGGCTCTGAAGGACCACTAAGGGTCCGAAGGAGCACTAAGGCTCACGAAGGACCACTCTGGTCCGGAAGGTCGCCTATGCCTTATTTGAAGGACCATCGTGTAGTGCGAAGGAGCGCAACTAGCTACGGTACTAGTTTAGCGATGCGAGGGGCCTTTATATTCGGCGGCCAGGGGTCAAGATCGGATCCGGAATCGATATGTTGACCAATAGAGGGCGTCCACCATGACTTAGGGCCGACACGACTAGTCCGAAGGACCACACACGAGTGCGGAAGGTCCGTCGGGCTCGACTACGACGTTTGCGACTGGGCCACTTAGGGCACTGAAGGAGCGTAGTGCTCGAAGGACCACTCGAGTCCGAGGATCAACTTGGTGATCTCGTGATACAATATGGGATCGGCGGCAAAGCGCTAATATTAGAGGAGCAAAATAGGGACTAACACTTATCGTGTTTATCCGAGCACACCTACCAAATGCATCTACCTGAGGGGGAAAAGCTTTCTTCTTTTGGCAATGCAATTAATGGTGCACGCATACGTGCAATGATTGGTACCCGGTGGAATGATTTTTTCTTTTTGTTTTTTGCTTGTTACGTATTAAATGCATGAAATGCAAATGTGAATATGATGCAAATGAAATGATTGAATGCAAATGCTATAGTTCATGGTGCGATGATATGAAATGATTGATTGGGTGTAGAAACATTTTTTTGTGATGATGAGATGTGAGGCTTTGGATACGAGAGGCGGAGATGAACATTGATCATTCTTTGGGAAAGTTAGTTTTGATTCTAACCCGGCAATCTCAAGGTCGTTATCTCTGAGATCTTCGACGTGAAAAGGTACTTGATGTATTTGCAAGCTCGTTCATTTTCTCTTCCATTATGATGCCCCATGATGACCGAAATTTTGGTCCACAAAGTTAACCAAGTGGATTTTCAGTATCATATTATCAACTTGTGTTCTCTCTCTAAAGCATTGTTTTGTGAAGATGTATAGTAGTGTGAATATAGATGAATGAGTCAGTTAACTTGGGGTTCTAAAGACCTAGGGGTGAATGACTGACTGGTCTTTGCCAAGGTCATGAAAGGTAGGTTTTCCCAAGCCAAGAAATGCAGGACTGCCCCAATTTAAGTTTGATGACGGTGAGTGAATAACTTGCCCCTGTCTAGTGGTGATAAGCTAGGGGTGTAGAAGATGATGAATTGGGAAGGCATTGGCTTTGGAATGAAAGGTGGCAAGTAGGAGATTTGGTCTCAACCCATAGAGTTTGATGCTTCCCTAATTATGGTAAGGACAAGATTGCCCCGACTAGAGTAGAAACATTTAGGATAGCGAGTTGAGAAACTACCCCGGTATGGTTTTTTGGCTGTGAATATGGCAAGGGGATGAGATGGGTGTAAGGTGAATTTTCCCATTTAAGGGTGGAGTGAAAAGCGACAGGATTGCCCCACTTGGAAGGGTATTTCGAATGGTTGGCTTTAGTGAGATTGGGAAAGGTGACGGGGTTAGGGTTATGGTTTTTTGGAGTTTGTCTAGTATGGCTATAGGCTGGGTGGGGTATGGGATGCACACTGTACAAATTTCCCCAAGTTCAAATGGGATAGATGGTGAAAAGGATGCCCCACTTTAGGATCTAGGTAACGATCCTAGTATAAACTTTTGGTTATCTTGAGAAGCGACTCTCGGACTACAATAGTCTTGAGTTTGCTATGATGAAAACTACACTTGGTGATCACTAGACCTTGTCTTAGTATAACTGTAACTTGAATGAATCTTGTGGTGCAAGCCTTTTGATTTTTGAGTTTTTTTTTTTGAGCAAACATATTATAAACAAATAAACTTACTTGTCCTAAAATTAAAACTTTGAGAAAACAAAAGCAATCGGTCATTGATCGAAATGAACTCTAGAGGGTTGTATGCGTGGCCGATGGTTTAGCGATTTATGAGGGAAATGATAATTGGGCTAAAAGTAGTGCTTGGAGATTGATGGGACGGATGATTTTTATTGGGCGGTATGATTTGGCTAATGGTTAATGGTTTGTGAAAGAAGGGGTTATTAGGCTCAAAGGAGTGTTTGAGGTTTTATTGAGACAATAATTGATGTGTCTCATGGTAGGATGGGCTTGTTTGGGATTGTAATGCGGCTAAGGATTTATGGAGGATTTAGATATTGAGGCCAAAGCGAATTGTTTGAGGTTTATTTTAGACAAGTATCTCTTATGCTTTGTGGTAATGAAGTGTCACTCACGATTGGTACCATTTTTTTATTATTGGGATTTTTTAATCCTCTTTTTGACTTCACTCTTTTGTGATTTTTGTTTCTTTTTGGGTGAGTGAGTGATAGAACTAATGCACCATTTTTTGATGCGGAATCGATCCTTGTCCAGGGTTTGGGATTTTTGGCTTAAGGTGGGTAGCACATGTTTTTTCGAGGGTATGGGAAGATGGTTAAATTTCGTTTCAAATCATGATTGCTCGTTTTCTCAAAAATTAACTTAAGGACAATAATTTATTTATTTTTATATACATGCTCTTTATTCTTTATTTCTCTCTTTTTGTGTGCCCTAATTTTTGCTTAGGTTGCCCTTGCGAGTTTTCAACCTAACGGGCCTTTTTGATTTTTTTTTTTTTGTGAAGGACTTGCACCAATGGAATATAATGTTGACAAGGTATTTTGGAGATCACAAATTTGCCCCAGTGTGAGGGCCTCAAGTGTTATTTCAATAGTGAGAACAAACCAAAAAGTCGACTAGTTAGGGAAGTATGTACTTTATGGGTGGTGGGGTGGGATTAGACTTTGACAGGCATGATGGTAAGGACATTAACCGACTCAAACAAAAATAAACGCACATGTTACCCAAGTCACTACACAAATGCTTCAGAGAAAGCTAACATTAGTTGAAACATAATAGAAATTTTTGATGGACATTTAGGTCATTTATCATGGGATGGAAGAGATGCAACGTTCGGTTAAAAAATGTGAGCAAGCTAAAAATTTGAAAAACCGAGTGACTTGAAACACCTTGAGCTTGCAACGAAGTATGACTAAACTCTTTCCAAAAAAATGATTTATTTCACAAGAATGTCTCACCTCTCATCACATTTTTCCTAATATTATCTTTGATATTTTTGTAATGCATGATGTAATTATGCAAATGAATGAGTGTGCATGAAATGCGAATGAATGTACGTGAAATGCGAATGTAATGATAATATATGTGAATGAAATGATAATATATGATTTTATCATGTCGGGAATTATAAACTTTTCATTGGAGAGTAAAGTACAAAATTTAATTTTGACTTGGCGTGCAGCTTCTCTCCAAGGTAAAGATTTTAATTCACGACGGATCATAAAATGCATGCAACATAAGATGTTTATTTTATTTATTTTTTTGTAGTGCAAAGAGAAAAAAATGCATGTGGTATATTTTCTAAAAATGTAGTAAATAATGGTTTTTGGTTTTGATTTTTTTGATAAAAGACGGTATGCATAAATATTTGTTTGAATGCAAGAGTATGAAGCTCCTTTGTGACCCTAAAAAGGTATCTTACTGGAGTGGGTCTAAGGTTTCTTTTATAGTGCCTCACAAGGGTAGTTCTAAAGAATCCTACACAAGGTTCCTAGAGCCAAGGACCCCAAATAAGAATAATGACCCCACCAATAGGCAAGCTATTAGAAGGGTAGCATCCTTAAAAGGAATCAAACTCTAGGTGAGATTTTCATGACCACCCAACGAGGCGCACGCCCATGCAGCCATCATTACACAATCTCGTTCTAACTTAGGGTACACTCAAGTCCGGGTAGAGGACCTTTCTCACATGTGTGTGCAGAAGTGTAATTGTGAAGTGTGTGTAGGAGCAATTTAAAAACAACCCAAAAGTCTGCAAAAGCAGGACAAACAAACATATATACAAATATCGTCCTCTATCCTAGGGTTCATAAATCACAAAAAATAAATAAATAAATAAATAAAGGAAGGGTAAAAATTAAATTAATCCTAAATAAATAGACTAGGTTTTGACTCTCTAAAAAGTTAAGTCCCCAGTGAAGTCGCCGGTTTGAGCGGCCAGAAAAATCCGGAAAGGATTCTTGAAGTTCGAAAGGAAGCGCGACCAAATTTTAGTTTAAGGGCAAATTCGGAAAATCCCTTTTTGTTCAGACAAGGCGAGTTTAGGGTTCTGGGAGTCGTTATGTGTAGGGAAGGTATTAGCACCCTACGACATCCTTTGTCTAACTAATTAAGATTTATTAATAATTACCCTTTTATTTATAGAGGAAAAGACTTATTTAAATTTTTAGTTTTTAGTGCTTGACAAGAGTGGACTCTTGCTCCTACGCACCTCCGGATGCAATGGAGGAATCAAAGCTACGTAGTTCTTCCTAAAAAGGTTTGAGGTTGGTGTTTTTTTAGTGTAGGGGTCCTAGGACTCTTGAACTGTCATGACTACCATTGATTCTAGACGACGACTAACCCGATTGTACAACCGACTTAGTCCCCTACTTTTTGAAAGTATTTTTGAGGTTTTTTGAAAGAAGTTTGTTTGATGTGAGGTGAGTTGGTTTTAGAATAGGTATTCTAGAACTCCTAAACTGCATGTACTCATTAGTTCTAGAACATTGACTAACCTTAGGTTGTACAACCGACTTAGTCCCCTATTTTTAGGAAAAGTGATTTATTTCTTTACTTATAAGTTTTTAGGATTCCGAACTGCATAAACTCATTGGTCCTATGATGATGACTAACCTTGGTTGTACAACCGACTTAGTCTTTTATTTGATTTTTGAAGAAATAAATTAATTGTGCATAAAAAAAAAGACAAAAAGCGATAATTAATAAAGACTAGACTAAAATAAATAAATAAATAACTATATACATAAATAAATATGAATAGATATATAAATAAACACTAAACAAATAAATAAATAAATAGATTATATTATAAATAAATGATAAATAAATATGTACATAAAAATAAACAAAATAAATACAAAACTAACTGGACTCGACGAGTGCGAACCAGATCGAGCAATCGACTGTGTCAATCACGAACCGGACTCTATCTGGTCCATTTTGACCCCAAGACCGCATGAACCGCTTTGAGAATCGAAAAGCCGACTCAAACGCCCAAATGATCAAAGACGGGTTTTTAGTGAAATGAGCCGCGAACGCTTTGACCCAAAAGATCACTTAACCCGCCAATGATCTTCCCCTCTAATCTTCACCTCTCAACCCCTTTTATATCCAATTGCTAGGGAGCTCTTGTTTCTTGTGAGCAATGTGGGACTAAAACAAGGTAGAGAAATCAATTCCCCCTTTAAAACACAATTCCGTTTTTCTCAAACTGTCACCGTAAAATTGCGATTCCGGATTCGTTAACCGTTGGATCGTCTTTCTTTTTTGACAGTAGGTTCGTGAGACATATATCTACACTTTCACCGTTCGGATCGTTGAAACGAGGTCTTATGAGAGAGAAATTGCCTTCGCAATAGCTGCAGTTTTTGGTCCGTTTTTCTCAAACCTCTCATCGTAAAAGTGCGATTCCGGATTCGTTAACCGTCCGATCTTCTTCATTTTTTGACAGTAGGTTCGTGAGACATATATCTCCACTTTCACCGTTCAGATCGTCGAAAAGAGGTCCGAGAGAGAGAAATTTCCTTCGCAATAGAGCTGCAGATTTGGGTATTTCATCTTTTTGTTCTTATTTTGTAAGCTCTTATGCTTTACTTCACTTGCTTTTTCAATTACTCAAAGAGGGTCAAAAGAAAATAACATGTGGGATGATTGACCAAGAATCAAATCATGCATCTTTATATTAAGTGTGGTTGATATGCACAAGCTACTTATCTTTTACTTGAGTACATAGAAACGTTTGTTGCACATACAATACTTAATAAAATAAAAAATAAAAATATTACAATGATATAAGAACTCGGACAAAATTGGGGTATAACACAAGTTAAGACACACCAACTCCTAATCATCAACAGACACCAATGTGCATGAGTATATGCATGATGCAGACCCAAAACACCAAGGGCATATGCATGATGGATCCATTAAGACCGAAGTCCTCTGCCTTCACCATAGGACCGAAGTCCTCTGCCTTCACCATAGGACCGAAGTCCTCTGCCTTCACCATTATGTTTATGATTTATGCGACACCATGAACAATGCACAACACACAACATATACATCATTCAATTAAATCATAACACAATCTCCGTAACTCACCAATTAGACCGCAGCCTTCTGTTCATAAATAGGACCTAAGTCCTCTGCTCACCTCTAGGACCGAAGTCCTCTGCATTCACCCTTTTCATTTATTTTAATGCCCATCAGGGACTTCATCATTTATTACTCCTCTACTCGTAGCCATAAGGCTAACATCACTCAGACATCATCACTGCACTAAGGCTGACATCTCTACATCGTCCAATAGCTCTATAGCTAGCGTCCAACTCACTGGACACTTTGCCACCAAAAGTAGTGGACTACACAGTCACTACGAAAACCACAACGTCACCTAGGACTAAAACATCACCTAGGGACCAAACCTGACTACACCATTCAGCCACTTAACGTTCTCGGCACTAGACAACACTCACAGTTGCGCCTGGCAGCATCCTATGCTACTCTGGGTCGACCAGAACCTCGGCACTCTCATCACGCACCTCGGCACTCTCACCAAGCACCTCGACACTCTCGCATCACCTCGGCTACACACACAGGACCTGGCGCAAGGGGCACGCCACATTTGGCGCCCCACACCGAGACCCACACGGCACAAGGGCATGCCACACTTGGTGCCCCTCACCCTGACCCACTCCAAAACACAATGCGCTACACACCAAGCACTACGCACACGGCTCATCAAGCACAACGCGCACACCATACCGAGCATACACTCACTCCACTTCACCTCAACTCGGTATCCTCTCACTTCACGCCAACACACTCTCGCTTCACTTCGCACACACATACATACCTACATCTCAACTCACTTATAGTTCAACATCCTTAATACCTCTTCACCTCGTGGTACATACCTTGATCATAATACACCTCACTTAAATAGCTACCCCAGGCATACTTAATCTACACCTTGATACTTCCTAGACACCTACACCTCATCATCATCCTCCTCGGCTTCTACCTCGGTTGCCACTTACAGATACACTTAGGAACATCACCTCTTCACTATTCATCTCTACAACTACCTCGTTTCTCCTCGACTATACTCTCGTAAACTCTAAGGCACCACCAAGATGCCTCGGCACCCATCGGCACCTCCCAAGACACACACCCTATGTTCCATCACACCTACACTTCAACACATACACCTCGGTATATACACCCTATACCTCGTCCATTACACCTAAGCACTCACTTCACCTCGGCCATTACACTTAGGCACACTACACCTAAGCACTCACTTCACCTCGGCCATTACACTTAGACACACTACACCTAAGCACTCACTTCACCTCTACCATTACAACAGGCACACTACACCTAAGCACTCACTTCACCTCGGCCTCATTACACTTAGGCACACTACACCTAAGCACTCACTTCACCACCTCGGCCTATACTTCACAACGCCTCGGTACACTCTTTTGGCACCTCGGTTCTTTACACCGCGCCACGCTAAGCTTCACTACACTTACTATTCAACGCACCTAAACCCCCAGACACTCACCTCGGCGGATGCACGCTATAACACAACGCTGCACTTCAAAGAACTACGCTAGGTATATATACACTCCACTTCGGCCACTTCACCTCGGTATACATACCCCACACACCTCGGTAGCTACAAGTCGACACATTACCCTCGGCTTACACTTCCTTACCCTTCGTCTCCTATACATCATCACTTACGCTCCGTCACCTATATTCAACACTTACGCTTTGGCACACATACGCCTCAAATGAACTATACCTAGACCACCACACTTCGCTCCAAATGGACTACACCTAGACCACTACACTTCGCTAGCACCGGCGCAATACCTCACCTCAACACAGGTGCACCACCTCGACTGATACAAATCTACACCTACGCTTAGTCTTAGACACACGTACCCTTCGTCACCTAAGCTTCATCACACACCTCGTCACTCCTACGCCCAACACCTACGCTTCAACCGCACTGATACGTCGACTTCCTTGGGCTTCATCACGTTTACATGGATCGACCATCTTAATCTCGGACAACTCAATCTCGGACATGACCGATATTAATCAATCTTGTCCCCTACCTACTATCTAGGATCGACATCTTAAGAATTCCACAAGGCTACGTCACCCACTCTAGCTCACTGGGACTGAGAGTTTCTCAGCTCCCATTCCACTCCCTGGTCTCTCGTATGACCAAAACCACAACAACTCAACACAACTTCACTGAAGTGAACTAAAACACAACGTCAAACACATCATACACACAAAACATACAAGGCAGCTCATAAATCATTCCTAGAGTCTACTCACGCATAACACACATCATATACTCTATTATAGATGAAAGAGAGCCCCTAACCTCAAAAGATTGAAGAAGTAGCACTCTCTCCACCAAGCCTTCCCGATCCACCAAGAATCACCAACCTTCACCAACAATCCAGCTCCTCCTCCTCCTGGTATTGAGCTCTTCCTCGCGCATTCCTCTTCTCTCTCTAGAAACTATCTCACCTACCACTCTCTCTCCTCTTAATTTCCCTTTGCCTTTTCTTAGATTTTTGGTTGGAATGCATGTCTCCTCTTCGACAACATCCCTTTAAGACATGCAAATGGGCTTAATTCATGGATCATGGGCCTAACTCTCATGGGCCTCTAAGCACACTCCTCCATTACTTGCACTACTCCTCTTTTAATTAAATTACCACTCCCTTTTACTAACCACCACTCCTCATTTAAATCAAATACCTCCTAAATACCATAAACTCCAATTAATCCATTGACTTAACCCAATGTTGTAAGCCTTAAAGAACCCAACTAATAAATAATTGAATTATATTTGGGGCGTTATAACTCTCCCCACTTAGAATATTTTCGCCCTCGAAAATCTCCTCATTTACATGAACACACTAGTTCTATCAATCTTATTCTTGCTCCCAACTATCAACAACACCTCCTTGTACACCTAGGACTAGGACGCGTACACTTCTCTCTACACCTTTACTTTGTACCAAAACTCTATTCTCGGGTCACCAAAGTCTCACTCGATTATCCAAACACCATTAATTTATCGCTAGGAACTACACCATAGCAATCATTTAAAGTACTAATGCTCCTATCTTACGTCAATCTATATCCAAACCACAAACAATGCCTTCTCTCATTTCTAAGCATTCCTATTCTTAAATCGAATTCTAATCCTTTAATCATCAAAGTTACACACTATCATCCAGATCCTATATAGGTACTCCCTCGACTACCATACTTTTAAGAACAGTTTTTCTACCTTAAGCTTTCCAGAAACCATATTTCTAAACTTTTTCCAAAAAGGCATGCTCTATTTTCTTTCCATGAACTTCAAACCCAAAGTGTCAATCCTTATTTGTACATCTCCCTATTATCAACCCCCAAATCAAAACTCAAACATCCATAAGGCACCTATTTATCTAAAAATTAATAGTCAATCAAACTTGCACACACCACTCAATCAATCAAGTTGAAATTAGTACATATTCAAAATTTATAATAACTATGAGTTATTGTCACCTCTTTCATTGGGAATGAGTTATTGGGGTGATCAGTCCCTCCTACTCACGCATCCAATTTAGTTAAGGTCACAAAACTACGTCTTTTCAAATTTTCACAACTAAGAGACTTTTAACGCGGTCTAGAGTGCGAAGACGTCGTCACGACTCCCACTCCTTTGACGTCGTTAAAACCCTTCTAATCACATACCTCACTAATACAAACAACAGTCACAAACAACTACAAGCAATGCTACAATCAACAGCTGCAAACAACCAAACAAAATCTACAACAAAGTCTCTGTTGGAGATCGACAAGGGATCTCTGAGACACTACGACTGGACAAACTTGGCCGGATTGCACCGAATCGCTCCGATACCAACATGTAACACCCTCTTTCTCCTAATAATTTAATTTATAAAATCAGAGTTCGAAAATCGTTTTTCCTTTTTAAAGACACATCCTCAAGGGAATGCTACGTTCATCAAACATCACTTTCACTTAGCCAATAATACTTTTCACAACTAAGAGACTTTTAACGCGGTCTAGAGTGCGAAGACGTCGTCACGACTCCCACTCCTTTGACGTCGTTAAAACCCTTCTAATCACATACCTCACTAATACAAACAACAGTCACAAACAACTACAAGCAATGCTACAATCAACAGCTGTAAACAACCAAACAAAATCTACAACAAAGTCTCTGTTGGAGATCGACAAGGGATCTCTGAGACACTACGACTGGACAAACTTGGTCGGACAGACCGAACTGCTCTGATACCAACATGTAACACCCTCTTTCTCCTAATAATTTAATTTATAAAATCAGAGTTCGAAAATCGTTTTTCCTTTTTAAAGACACATCCTCAAGGGAATGCTACGTTCATCAAACATCACTTTCACTTAGCCAATAATACTCTTCACAAATAAATATAATTGCGTGATACATAGAAACGTTTGTTGCACATACAATACTTAATAAAATAAAAAATAAAAATATTACAATGATATAAGAACTCGGACAAAATTGGGGTATAACACAAGTTAAGACACACCAACTCCTAATCATCAATGCAGACACCAATGTGCATGAGTATATGCATGATGCACGGACCAAAACACCAAGGGCATATGCATGATGGATCCATTAAGACCAAGTCCTCTGCGCTTCACCATAGGACTGAAGTCCTCTCGCCTTCACCATAGGACCGAAGTCCTCTGCATTTTCACCATTATGTTTATGATTTATGCGACACCATGAACAATGCACAACACACAACATATACATCATTCAATTAAATCATAACACAATCTCCGTGAACTCACCAATTAGACCGCAGACCTTACTTTCTCATAAATAGGACCTAAGTCCTCTCTGCTCACCTCTAGACCGAAGTCCTCTGCATTCACCCTTTTCATTTATTTTAATGCCCATCGGGGACTTCATCATTTATTACTCCTCCTCTACTCGTAGCCTATAAGGCTAACATCACTCGAGACATCATCACCGCACTCAAGGTCGACATCTCTACATCGCCCAATAGTTCTATAGCTAGCGCCCAACTCCACCGGACACTTTGCCACCAAAAGTAGTGGACTACACAGTCACTACGAAAACCACAACGTCACCTAGGACTAAAACATCACCTAGGGACCAAACCTGACTACACCATTCAGCCACTTAACATTCTCGGCACTCAGACAAAGACTCACGATTGCGCTGGCGGCAAAGATCCTATGCTACTGGGTCGCACTGAAATCCCGCAGACTCATCACGCACCTCGGCACTCTCACCAAGCACCTCGACACTCTCGCATCACCTCGGCTACACACACAGGACCTGGCGCAACCCCACACCGAGACCCACACGGCACAAGGGCATGCCATACTTGGTGCCCCTCACCGTGACCCACACCAAAACACAATGCGCTACACACCAAGCACTACGCACACGGCCATCAAGCACAACGCGCACACCATACCGAGCATACACTCACTCCACTTAACCTCAACTCAGATCCTCTCACTTCACGCCAACACACTCTCGCTTCACTTCGCACACACATACATACCTACATCTCAACTCACTTATAGTTCAACATCCTTAATACCTCTTCACCTCTACAAAGACATACCTTGATCATAATACTGACTCACTTAAATAGCTACCCTTAGGCATACTTAATCTACACCTTGATACTTCCCTTAGGCATTTACACCTCATCATCATCATCCTCCTCGGCTTCTACCTCGGTTGCCACTTACAGATACACTTAGAACATCACCTCTTCACTATTCATCTCTACAACTACCTCGTTTCTCCTCGACTATACTCTCGTAAACTAAGCACCACTCTCATACACTCGGCACCAATCAAGCACTTCTCGCACACACACCCTATCTTCCATCACACCTACACTTCAACACATACACCTCGGTATATACACCCTATACCTCGGCAATACTAGCTTAGACGTCCATGCACTAAACTTCATCAACTACACGTAGGCTTATTCACACCTCACTTCATTCATCTACACTTAGTCACTTCACACCTAACCACACCACTTCACCTTGGCTACTACACTTAGGCACTTCACACCTAAGCACACCACTTCACCTTTGCTACTACACTCAGGCACACTACACCTAAGCACTCACTTCACCTCGGCCATTACACTTAGGCACACTACACCTAAGCACTCACTTCACCTCGGCCATTACACTTAGACACACTACACCTAAGCACTCACTTCACCTCGGCCTATTACACTTAGGCACACTACACCTAAGCACTCACTTCACCTCGGCCTATTACACTTAGGCACACTACACCTAAGCACTCACTTCACCTCGGCCTATACTTCACAACGCCTCGGTACACTCTTTTGGCACCTCGGTTCTCTACACTGCGTCACGCTAAGCTTCACTACACTTACTTTTCAAAGTACCTAAACCTCGGTACACTCACCTCGGCAGATGCACGCTATAACACAACGGGTGACTTCAAAGAACTACGCTAGGTATATATACACTCCACTTCGGCCACTTCACCTGGCAGATACATACCCCACACCCCTCGGTAGCTACAAGTCGACACATTACCCTCTGGCTTACACTTCCTTACCCTTCGTCTCCTATACATCATCACTTACGCTCCGTCACCTATATTCAACACTTACGCTTTGGGCACACATACGCCTCAAATGAACTATACCTAGACCACCACACTTCGCTCCAAATGGACTACACCTAGACCACTACACTTCGCTAGCACCGGCGCAATACCTCACCTCAACACGGTGCACCACCTCGATCGATACAAGTCTACACCTCACGCTTAGTCTTAGACACACGTACCCTTCGTCACCTAAGCTTCATCACACACCTCGTCACTCCTACGCCCAACACCTACGCTTCAACCCCACTGATACGTCGACTTCCTTGGGCTTCATCACGTTTACATGGATCGACCATCTTAATCTCTGACAACTCAATCTCTGACATGACCGATATTAATCAATCTCGCCCCTACCTACTATCTAGGATCGATATCTTAAGAATTCCACAAGGCTACGTCACCCACTCTAGCTCACCGGGACCGGAGTTTCTCACTCCCATTCCACTCCTCGTCTCTCTCGATGACCAAAACCACAACAACTCAACACAACTTCACTGAAGTGAACTAAAACACAACGTCAAACACATCAAACACACAAAACATACAAGGCAGCTCAGAAATCATTCCTAGAGTCTACTCACGCATAACGCACATCATATACTCTATTATAGATGAAAGAGAGCCCCCTAACCTCAAAAGATTGAAGAAGTAGCACTCTCTCCACCAAGCCTTCCCGATCCACCAAGAATCACCAACCTTCACCAACAATCCAGCTCCTCCTCCTTGGTATTGAGCTCTTCCTCGCCAGATTCCTCTTCCTCTCTCTAGAAACTATCTCACCTACCACTCTCTCCCTCTTACTTTCCCTTTGCTTTTTTCTTAAATTTTTGGTTGGAATGCATGTCTCCCCTTCGACAACATCCCTTTAAGACATGCAAATGGGCTTAATTCATGGATCATGGGCCTAACTCTCATGGGCCTCTAAGCACACCCCCTCCATTACTTGCACTACTCCCTCTTTTAATTAAATTACCACTCCCTTTTTACTAACCACCATTCCTCATTTAAATCAAATACCTCCTAAATACCATAAACTCCAATTAATCCATTGACTTAACCCAATGTTGTAAGCCTTAAAGAACCCAACTAATAAATAATTGAATTATATTTGGGGCGTTACATCAAGCCCAACAAGAAACCACTCATACTTCACCTATCACATAACCAATTATCTCACCAAACCAAGAATCATCTTCCCACCCAAAATCACCATTACCCCCCCTTAATGATCCACCAGTCCTGTCACCACCACAAACAACCCCTCCACCACCCTCTCCAACAAATGAACCTGGGAAAACAACTCACATAGAACAAACCATCTCTGTAACAACCCCTGTTATGCCAGAAAAACAAACAGAACAACAAGTACCTTCTGACCCAAGTAACATTACTGACAATGTTATTCCTGCTCTTGAGAAAGAGTTTGTGCAGGAAAGAGAAGAAGAAGGACTCGACAAAGACAAATGAGAAGAAGAATCATCTGCAAAAGAGCCTGTAGCTCAATCTGAAGTGATGCAGAGTGATGCTTCTGCATCACATGCTACTGCATCACAGCAGGCAACAACACAGCATGATGGGGCAACAATCAAGCTTGTTCTGGAACAAATGGCTCAACAGAAGAGAGATGCATTGCACAACACTCAGAATTTCTTCAAGAAACTCGCAGCAGCAAGCAAAATTGACACCAAAGAGGAAGCAACTGATGTAGCCAAGATCGATGCACCGCATCGCACTAAAAAGCAGCCTCGCAACTACACCAGAGGAAGAAGGTGCATCTGCACCTACAGAAGAAACTCAAACCAAGACATCCAAAACAAAGAAGCAGAAGGTGAAACACACTCCTCCTACTGTGCAAAGCACTGTGAACTGTGAGTGGAGCAAAGAAATGAGTATCATTTACAAGTTTTCACCTACTAATATATCTTGTGTTGTTTCTGTCTAAAAACTATTTCCCTGGTTGTTTTTAATCCCTCTCCCCTATTTTGAACAAATATGGTTTGTATTTTCTGAACAAATTAGCAGTGTGGACACTGCTACCACTTAAGTTTTGGGGGGGGGGGATTTATCTAGTATGTTGTATGTTTAATTAAATATGTTTGTTTTTATCTAGTAAATATATATGTTTTAAAGTAGTTATATTTTGTTTAAATATTAGATGTACTTAACAAAGTAGTATCTAAATACATGAAATTATCTTCCAAAGAATTTCTTTTGGAAATAGTGGAAAGTATGAAGAATACTATTATTGTTAAAAGTATTTTAGTAGAATGGATCAGTTTTTCAAAATATGGGGAAAACCCTATGGATGGAATTTTAATGATGAAAAAGAGAAAAAGAAGCCTTATTTCATAGAAAATAACCAAAATTATTTTTACTTCAACACTTCAAAACTGAGTTTGTGAAAAGAACATTGCTATTTAAAGATCAATCTGATGCAAGGGGAATTTTTGGTAAGCTTAGGTCAAAACAAAGTTTTACTAAAAAGATAGAAGAGCTTAAAGAATTAAGTTTGGGGGTGTTTATAAAACAAAGACTGAATTTGAAAAGTATAAAAAGTAAACAATGCACAAAAAGAATACAAAAATGTGGACAAAAGATCAAAGATCAAAGCCATATTATCCTGAATCATTTGAAACTATACCTGTGCCTAAGCACATGAATGCATCTGGAGGTCAAAGACCTGTGCCATGCAGGAATAAATGTATCTGGAGGATAGTTCAAAAGCTAAACCTGTGCCAAAGTGCAAAGAAAAAAAATATATGCATCTGGAGGTCAGTGAGGAGGCAATATAAGCTATCAAAAAAAAAAGCATCATCAGTACAGAAGCATCAATGCAACTGCAATGAAGAAAAGATCCACACAAAAAATAGAAGATGCATTGGCTCAAAACCTTTGAAAGATTCAACCAAGCCCTTTGTTGTACTTAAAACTTCCCAACACTTGAGAAAATTTTGTGAGTCTAATTCTCTCTTTTGAAAAATATTTTGGTGTGACCAAAGATAAATCAATCCTTTCAAAAGCTAGGAGGAAGTTTTTCACTTAGTCTTGGAACCAATCTCAACTCAGTAGGTTCACACACATAAAAGAGTTTGAATAACTTTGGTAGTTTTGAAGAAATAAAGGCATAAGAGAGATTGCTGAAAAAATGAAGTTCATAGTGAACTCCTCATGAAAATCCAAAATATCAAACTGATCTATCTTCTAGAATTATAGTATTAATAGTTTGTGTAACGCCCCAAATATAATTCAATTATTTATTAGTTGGGTTCTTTAAGGCTTACAACATTTGGTTAAGTCACTAGTGCAAAAATGACTTTAGACAGCACCATTTAGTATCGGTTGTTTAAACAACCGATACTAAATGTAGACGCGGTGGCAATTTTGAAATTAAATGGAAGTTTTCAATTTTCACGCTTACATTTAGTATCGGTTGTTTAAACAACCGATACTAAAAGTCTTTACATGGGACGTTTAATTTTTGTAAACACGCTATCTCCTTCTCTTCAAAGACATTTAGTATCGGGCTTCCTAACAACCGATACTAAAGGCCCTTTTATTTTTTCTAAACGCGTTCTCTTTCTCTCCTCTCTCTCAAGTCACTATCTCTAAAACGAAGACGAACGACTCACCCTTACTCTCTCACGAAGATCTCTCACCGCCGACTATCTCTCACTCTCACCATGGCTATCTCTCACCATTCCTCACTCTCACGAAGATCTCTCACCTTCCTCACTCACCGCTGCCTTGTTCGCCTTCCTCACTCACGAAGTCTTCCTTCCTCGTTGTCTCACCGCCGACTCTCTCTCACCGTCGTTCTCTCTCCTTGCGCGAAGTCTTCTTCTCGCACTGTAACAACTTTCTTCTCTTCATCGACCTGGTTTGTATTCTTCTCTCGATTTGATTCATGCTTCCTCGAAACCCTAAAACTAAGAGAAGATAGTATTTGAAATTGAAACCCTAAACTCGTTGTTCTATTTGAAACCCTAATTAGCCTGTAAATACAGCTTGTATGATTTGATAATTGAAATAAATTGGTACAGCTTGGGAATGGAATTTTCCCTTGGCAGAGAGATTACCCTGGTCTTTTCTTTGATTCTCTCCTTTATCTTTTCGAATGTTTTTGATTGTTTGAGGGGCCTAACAGGTTTAGTGCCTTCATTATCGCACGATTACCTTTATTTTTACACATTAAATTTAGTTATTTGTCAATTTGCATTTGTTCAGATGATGATGAAGTCGACATCGTTGGTTCACGCACATTAAAAGTAGAGAATGTTACAAAGAGAAACCCCAACAAATTGAAGGTATTGGAGTTTATAATATTTTTAAATTTTTGGCTAAGGTCCTTTGGAATTTGAATGATTGTGTGAAATGCCATGTTTATTCAGTGACTCTCCTTGGTTATAATCACAAGCTAAGGATTGTACTTGAAACTATTGTTGAAAAGATTGCTCAGTGCTTAATTCTATCGTACTTTCTTTTGATATAATTTAGTATCTTCAAGCACATTTACTTATTTGGTTTCATGATGTGTGTGTGTTGTGTTTGGAATAACAATGTGAGAAGTTACCCTGTGTAAATGAGTGTTAGGTGATCTATATGTGGGTAATTAGTTAGTTGTTTCTGTTGTGACTAACTATCAGCTTGAGGTATTGAATAGCAATTAAATACGGTTTTTTTTACTCATAATTGAGCTTCTGTGACGAAGCACACTATTGGTTCATTTGTATTTTTAACTAATACTCACCATCCGGTTCTCGCTTTGATACCGCTTTATTCTGCGTGACGAAGCACACTATTGGTTCATTTGTGTTTTTAACTAATACTCACCATCTGGTTCTGTTTGATACCAGTTTATGTCTAAAATAGCAACTCGTAGGAATTTTAAATTCTTCAAATGGATTTAGCACATATTAATGGAGTTAGTCTGCATGCTTTGTCTTGATGAAAGTTGCTTTATATTTGAGTCCACCAGATGAAAGATTTGATTTTTGTTTTTTACATTCCTCATCATACATCCATTTAATAATCGGATTCGATGTTGATTAATTTCATGTTTGATTTTTTTATTTTTTTACAAAAACGGCTTTTTAGGAAGATTTTTAAAATGTGAGCATTCACTTATGTTACCATTTGTAGCTTTTTTATTTGATCCAGTATTGCTCTCTCCTTGTAATAAGGGGCTCTTGTGAGTTCTTGATCATAATGTTTTGACAATTTCATCATTGACTTTTATGTCGTCTAGTGATGCATGGTATCGATCATAAATTGTTGTACCTCTTTTTTTTATATCCAGAACATCGTGGTTGGTGGACAAAAGTAGAATTGCAACCAAAATAAAGAGTGCATTTGGAGAGCAAGTGAAAAAGCTATATGGAAAAGCAATCCTACTAGAGCTTGCCCAAATTGTCAACATGTTATTGACAAATGATGATGTATGTGTATCTTTTAAATTAGCTTTTTGACAACGGGAACAGTAACATTTGATCACCGTGCATATATTGTGTTTCGTGGGTAGGTCTATTGTTGAAATGTGATTGTATTTTCGATTCAAATTTTAAATTATCTTTATCCACATCTCAATTTTAGCACATTCCCATAATAACTCGCACTAGATATGTAAAAGATGGTTGAACTTGATATTTTGCTTAATAGCATACTCCGTTCATTTGTGTATGATGCTAGCAGTATGAGCAAATGATTTTCACACTTGATTGTTATTCGAATGGATCATAATCCGCTCATTTGTGTATGGTGCTAGTCAATGTATTTGATTAATCATCAATGGTTATGGCCTGGTTCTATACTTTCAGGCCAGGCATAGCATGCAATAGTTGAGTTGAGAAGGGTTTACTCTGATGATGATCAGAATTGATTTAATTAATTGTTGCATCTTCTAAGATTTTTTCTCGCTGATCATTGTTCTCTTATTGAGGGTTGGTTCATCAATTGAATTGGGCTTAGTTTCATTTCTTGCTTCTGTTCATTTTCTCTTTTTAAAGTTCAATTTGAATTTTGCTTTATTCTGATTTATTTCTGTCTGTCCCGGTAATGGTTTTGATCCTCCTTAGAAAACTTTATTAGAAATATGTAACACTCTAATTTGTTTGGATTACTATCATTATTATGTTCCTTTGTAATTGATCCGAAATTGAATTACAAGCTAAGGATTGTACTTGAAACTATTGTTGAAAAGATTGCTCAGTGCTTAATTCTATCAGGTATTTGGAATGTTTTTTAGTTCACTCTTGATCCGAAATTGAATTACTATCATTATTATGTGTGTGTGTTGTGTTTGGAATGTTTTTTAGTTCACTCTTGAATGATGGATGGTTTCATAATCTTATTTGGAATGTGTTTGGTTTCATAATTTAGTATCAGGCATATGTTTTTTGAATTTGTGTATTATCTTGGTAAAATTGCTTCATACACTAATCTAGCAATAGTTGTTTTTCCAATGCCTCCCATACCCCATATGCCTATGAGCTTAACATCGCTCAATCCCATACTTAGGAGTGAATTTACTTCCTTTATCCGTGAATCAATCCCAACAAGATTATATGTGGAACTTGGCAATTTAGGAATCAATTTGTTTTGTATATGTTCGACAATTGTTTCGATTAGTTACGCCTCATGCCTGTATAGAGAGTGGGGAAAAGAAGCTTGACTTGTATCGGACTCACAAGTAAATTTAGCAAATGATAGAGAAAACAAGTTATTTTATATTTTGGAAATCTAAGAAGCATAAACCATGTTACTAGAGTCTGCAGTTTAATTTTCATTGTACTAACAAAACCATATATTGCTAGATTAGCAAAGAAAAGAAATGAATAGAGCTCAAACTTTATTGTTAATATGTGTATCTCTCTCTCTCTCCACATATATCTAGAGTCATATGATTTACAACAACCATGCCTTGTTCTACTAGGTAGTGTTGGCTAAATAGTTTAGACCATTCGATTTTGGTTTTCGTATCACGGATCTTGGTTCGCGCTTTATGGCATTTCCACTATAAAAATCCAATCTGGATTGAGTTCACCGCTTTTGACAATCGTCTCGCATTGTAATCGCATCGCACTGCACAGACAGATACATCTATTGAGTGAGAGAAAGGTAGCTTCTCTATATATATTAAGTTCAAAGCTATGAGATTTCATTTGCTAAAATGTTTACCAAAAATGATTACAAGAACATAAACTATGTCTAAAATGATGGAATCTGGTTTTATCCCTAACTACACCTTTTCTATAACTTGAACTCTTTCTATTCAAAGACTACTTCACCCTTTATTCTATTTTGTAGCATATTTGTCATGGTTATTATAGTAACTTGATATGATTTGTATTATATACACCTTCCAATGTTCCATAAATAAATGAAGGTCACAAGATCAAAATCCCCATGATTAACCGGTTTGCTATTATGCATAAAATATTTTGGAAATGTGTTTGGTGTTGTGAAAAAAACTTATCATTTCCACCCTCGTATTAGGTTGATAAGGCTTTGCTAAGCATGGAGGAGGAAGCTGAACGATTTACAAGGATGAGCGTGGTTTACTTCTTTGATGATGAAGCTGCGCCTAAGATTGAAAATACAAAATCTTGGTTTCATTCTTTGGTGATGGATTTGCTATTCGAGTTCCGCCGTGAGTTTCGTGGATTGGAACCCGAGGTACATTCATTGCCAAGCTAGTTATAATTATATCGTGGTACATTTATTACAAAGCTCGCACAACTTGATCCGTAAGACTTCAAGTTGTTTGTCATATGGTCTAAGAGACCATTTAGTATTTTTCTTTTATGAAATAGGCCATTCAAGATTCCAAGCCATTTTGAGTAGCAATAATTTTGATATAATCTGTTGCAATAATTTAGTACTCCAAGCCATTTTGTCATCTTTTTAGAACTTAAAATTCCATTCCCTAATCTTCTGCTTTTTCCTCGTAAATTGTATCTCTCTTTGTGCTCAAACAAGAAAGATAAAAAGGCAATAGAGAATGGCCTTGAGCCAAGCAAAAGGTAAAACAGATTTGAGTAGCAAAACAAGACTCTTCCTTATGGTTCTCACAATCCTTTTAGGATGAATTTTGGAAACAATGACTCAAAGATTACGTTATGGCCTTCTCGATCTCTCATTTAACATTGGGATAGATATGAACCATGTAGATAAATTAATGGTTTCTCAGCAATTGATTCCTTTCATTATGAGAATTTTGTCTCATTAAAGATTAAACTTTTCTAAAGTAGCTATTTTCTACATGTCTCAAACTATGCACTTTATTTATCTTCTTTATTCTTATTTGCTATGTAGGTAATATAATCTGATTGTTTTAGGGATGCAATCTGGCTTTCAATCCTTATAACTTTGCTTAGGTAATCGACAAATTTGTTCCTTTTATAGTTTAATTTTTTGAATCTTTCTATTACTTGGTCGAGATAATGCAATTCATTTTGTCCATATCGTAATTTTGTTGCCGATAATAGTTAAGTAGTGTAATTTTTACCAATTGGAATAGAAACAGCTTGACTTCATTTGGGCAAAGTGTCTTATTGGTGACAGGGAAGAGGTTCACATGGTTATGGTCTGTGATTTTTGTGATTTTTGCAGTTGTAATTGTTGATCAAATCTCCTTCAACCCTTGTTGTCAAATCTCTGTGGGTGAGGCTTTTGTTGTCGATCCTCCTTCAACTTCTTCTCCGGGATGCCTCTCGATTCTATCTCCGCCTTCAAGCTCAATCACTTGGTATTCTTCTTTGTTACCTTCCTTGGATGTCAATTTTGCTTCTTTTTTACTTTTTCCTATGTACACATTCGAATTTAGTTATTGAATCATTTTTGTCGGACCTTCTCGCATGCCGATGGGATTAATAATGAATGAATGAATTGGTTGAAACTGCTTTTGTTTGACAAATTAATTGGTGAATTTCATGACTAACTAGGACTATTATCTTCTTGTGTGTATAATTAGTTGTAACTTAAAAGAGGGAAAATGTTGGGGAGGTAGTTATGAGTTGATTTTAGGCAATTGCAACAACTTATTTAGCCTTGTCTTGTTAAATAAATGCATCAATAAATATTAGCAAGGGCTTATAAAAACAACTTATATGTCCCTAGCTAAGCTAATGTTAGCTTATTTTTATACGCTCTTTACTATAGCTTATTGAAATAATTTACAAATTGTTTATTTAGATTACTCTCACATAAGTGCATAATTTCGGTGTTCACCCAAATACCTTCTTTATGTGTTTCACTTTCATGCCTAAATAAATATTTGTTGAGTACTTGTTTCTTCATTAATGCAGAGTGTCAAGCAGGCTAAATAGAGGTGTTCTTTGCAAGTGAAGAAGACATACAAAAAGCGAGATATTGCAAACTAAGGAACTTGAAGTCACTGGAGGATTAGTCGACTTTCTCGGGATTAGTGGACCTTGATAAATTGCAAGGAAGATGGAAATCGATATATAGCAAAGGCATTCCAACATCGAAAAATGTTCCAACACCGGTGTCCGTCATCTTTTGTTTTTAATTTTCGATAGTGTTGTCTTGTTATAAGTTTAAATTTTTGGGGTTTTTTGTGATTTTTGGGGTTTTTGTGATTTTTTGGGTTTTTTGAACTCGCAAATGATTTTTGTGATTTTTTGTGATTATTTGACTAACACGATCCATAGTTAAATTTATGAAATCTTATGAATTTCATGTTCAATTTTAGTTGTTTGATGTTAGTTTTGTTTCGCGCCTATTTTACCACACACTACTATATGTAGTGTGTGTGGTAAAATGTGAATCGAGAACCTTTTTTTTTAAGAAAATAGACTTTTAGTATCGGTTATTTAAATAACCGATGCTAAAGGTCCTTTTGTGACATTTAGTATCGGTTAATTTAAATAACCGATACTAAATGTCATTTCAACATTGTGTTTGTCGCCTAAAAATGACATTTAGTATCGGTTTTTAAATAACCGATACTAAAAGTGACATTTAGTATCGTTATTTAAATAACCGATACTAAATGTCATTTCAACATTGTGTTTATCGTCTAAAAAATGACATTTAGTATCGGTTATTTAAATAACCGATACTAAAAGTGACATTTAGTATCGGTTATTTAAATAACCGATACTAAAAGTACGTTTTCAAGGCATAAAAAACACCAAAAAAATGATATTTAGTATCGGTTTTTTCAAAATCCGATACTAAAAGTGACATTTAGTATCGGTTATTTAACCGATACTAAATGTCGACATTTAGTATTTGGCCGAATTAGTATCGACAGATAACCGATACTAAAAGTGCAAAACAACCGATACAAAAAGCCTTTTCTGCACTAGTGAGTCAATGGATTAATTGGAGTTTATGGTATTTAGGAGGTATTTGATTTAAATGAGGAGTGGTGGTTAGTAAAAAGGAGTGGTAATTTAATTAAAAGAGGAGTAAGGCAAGTAATGGAGGCAGGTGCTTAGAGGCCCATGAGAGTTAGGCCCATGATCCATGAATTAAGCCCATTTGCATGTCTTAAAGGGATGTTGTCGAAGGGGAGACATGCATTCCAACCAAAATCTAAGAAAAGGCAAAGTGGAAAGTAAAGAGGAGAGAGTGGTAGGTGAGATAGTTTCTAGAGAGAGGAAGAGGAATCATGCGAGGAAGAGCTCAATACCAAGGAGGAGGAGCCTGGATTGTTGGTGATGGTTGGTGATTCTGGAACATAGGTGTGTGTGCCGAGGCACCGATGGGTGCCGAGGTAACCGAGTGGTGCCGAAGTTTCGAGAGTATAGTCGAGGAGAAACGAGGTAGTCAGAGAGATGAATAGTGAAGAGGTGATGTTCCTAAGTGTATCCTGTAAAGTGGCAACCGAGGTAGAAGCCGAGGAGGATGATGATGAGGTGTAGTTTGCCTAAGGGAAGTATCAAGGTGTAGATTAAGTATGCCTAAGGGTAGCTATTTAAGTGAGGTGTATTATGATCAAGGTATGTACCGGGTCGAGGTGAAGAGGTATTAAGGATGTTGAACTATAAGTGAGTTGAGATGTAGGTATGTATGTGTGTGCGAAGTGAAGCGAGAGTGTGTTGGCGTGAAGTGAGAGGATACCGAGTTGAGGTGAAGTGGAGTGAGTGTATGCTCGGTATGGTGTGCACAGGCTTGATGAGGCGCGTGTGCGTAGAAGGCTTGGTGTGTAGCGCATTGTGTTTTTTGGTGTGGGTCACGGTGAGGGCACCAAGTGTGGCATGCCCTCGTGCCGTGTGGGTCTCGGTGTGGGGCGCCAAATGTGGCGTGCCCTCGCGCGCCAGTCCCGTGTGTGGCCGAGGTTACGAGAGTGCCGAGGTGCTTCGTGAGAGTGCCGAGGTGCGTGATGAGAGTGCCGAGGTGCTGGTCGACCCAGAGTAGCATAGGATGCTGCCAGCACTTTGAGTAGGACGTAGTAGTAGGTATTGGCCGAGCCGGGAATGAGGATTTTGAGTTAGATGCGCAAGGTCCGCTGAGGTATAGAACTCGGATTTGTGTTCCCGATGACGAGGAAATTAGGAAAGCAATCTTGGAGGAGTGTTATAGAGTAAGTTAAGTATTCACCCAGAGCGACCAAGATGTACCAAGACTTGAAGAGGTTATTTTGGTGGCAAGGTATGAAGAGAGATGTAGCTCGGTTTGTGTATACTTGTTTGGTTTGTCAGAAGTCTAAGGTGGAGCAAATGTGGCGGCAGGTTGATGCGCCATTGCATTGCGATTCCAGTGGAAGTGGGACAAAGATTTCAATGGATTTTGGAACCGGTCCGCGAGTACAAAGTGAGGAAGTTTGATACTATTTGGGTAGTTCAGGATAGATTGACGAAGTCCGCTCATTTCATTCCTATCAACATCACGCATCTGATGTCAAGATTACCGAGATCTACATCCAAGTGATCGTGAAGCTTCATGGAGTTCCTCAAGTATTGTGTCGACAGAGAGACCGAGGTTTACCTCGGAATTTTGGAGAAGTTTGCAGGAGGCGTTAGGTTCAAAGTTGCGTTTGAGTTTCGCAGATATCATCCACGCATCGATGGTCACTCCGAGAGGACCATCCACCGCTGGAAGACTTGTTGAGGGCGTGTGTTCTTGAGCATGGAGGAGCGTGGGACTCTTATCTGCCGTTGGTTGAGTTTACGTACAACAACGGTTTTCATTCTAGTATTGGGATGGCACCCTCTGAGGCGTTATATGGGAGGAGGTGTAGGACTCCGTTGTGTTGGCGTTATATGGGAGGAGGTGTAGGAAACCATGCCGATCAGAATTGACGACCGAGGAGTGAAGACCCTTAGAGGGAAAGAGATCGGCTTGGTAAAAGTGGTTTGGTTGGGAGCAGCTGGTGAGAATACTACGTGGGAGCTGGAGAGTAAGATGCAAGAGGCATATCCAGAGCTGTTTGATTCAGGTGAGATTTCGAGGACGAAATGTTCTAAGTGGGGGAGAGTTGTAACACCCCAAAATAGTTCAATTAATTATTTAATTGGGTTATTTAAGGTTTACAACAATTCACTTGAGTCAAGTAATTAATGCTAGAATTGTATTTGTGTTTAGGAAGTGTTTAAGTAATGGAGAAGGTGGAATTAGAGTCCCATGATCCATTAGAGGCCCATTTGCTCAATTGAAGCCCATTTTTGCATGTAATAAAGAGAAAGGAGCCGTAGGATTGAATTCACTCATGCAACATTTCTAAAGAAAAGTCAAAGAAAAGTAAGAGAGAAGGAAAAGTTAGGTGGAATAGTGATTCTAGAGAGAAGGAGGAGAACTTGACGTTGAAGGAAGCTAGGAATCCACAGAGGAAGAGGCGATCGTTGATTGATCGGAGAGTTTGAGTGAAGAGAGTGCTGCTTCTTCAACAATTTGAGGTTAGGGGGCTCTCTTTTTGTTCATAATAGTCCTTATGATATGTATTATGTGTGAGTTAAGTCTAAAATGATCTCGAAATGTTTTTCAGATGAATTATGTGTGTTGATGTTGTGTTTTTGCTTCCCTTTGATGATGATTTTGGAGCGTTCGTAGTGTGAGGATCAAGTGGAGAGAAATGGGAGCTGAGGGAACCTCAGTCCTAGTGGGTGTTGGTGACGTTGTCACCAACCAGCAAGTATTCTGGGAGTGAAGAGTGTGTTTTAAGTGAATC
This sequence comes from Oxytropis ochrocephala, assembly GCA_020916435.1. NCBI lineage: Eukaryota > Viridiplantae > Streptophyta > Magnoliopsida > Fabales > Fabaceae > Oxytropis > Oxytropis ochrocephala. The sequence goes on along the minus strand of CM037091.1, from coordinate 48,729,698 downwards.
TTAGTGAGAAGTAACCAAAGGAGGGAAGAGGAAGGTTAGGTGCATGAGTACGTAGAGAAACCGAGTTGGCTTGCCGTGTAGGATAACGAGTGAATAACGTAAGTGTCACAAACGTAAGTTGTAGGCTTGATAAAGGGCGAAGTTAGGAGTGCAAAGATAGGTGATGATCCGTGAAAATGGTTAAGTCCCATTGAGGGTGTCGAATTATGGTCAGCGAGATGTAGCATAGTTGTGTCGAGGTGAAGGGGTCAAAGTCTAGTGTTAAGTATATAACCCAAGCACATTTATTGCGGAAGAGCAGACGTTGTGTTGTAGTGTAAAGCTACCGAGGTGTGAGCGAGCCGAAAGTTATAGTAAGCATGTCGAAGTGTAGAGTATGTAAGACTAAGAGTAGTTGTTAAATATAAGCATGTCGAGTTGTGGAACCGCTGGGAAGTGAGTGTACCGAGGTTCAGGTATGTTGAATGGTAAGTATGGTAGTTGTGGTATAAGTGTAGATACCGAGATGATTTATGGTACGAGAGAGGAGGCTTAGTGCCCGTGGTGCCGAAGTCGAGGGCGCGAGTGCCGAGTTGCCCGCAGAGGGTGCCGAAGTTATCGCGGCGGCCACACTTCATGCAAGCGCGCCAAGCTGCAACGGGAGTGCTTTGTTGGTGTTAATAACGCCTAAGTGTTTGACATGAGGTAGTTCGTTTGGTCCCTAGGTGACGATTGGTCCCTTGTGTGAAAGTTTTAGTCCTTGTGGTGATGTTTGAGTTCATCACTTGATGCCGAAGTCACCGCGGTGATGCCGATATGGTGCGCCGTGGTAAAACGTTAAAATTGAGGTGTCGACGCTAGCCTTAGTGGCTATACCCTGGGGTGTTGAGTGGTGAGTTTTCCTAGTAGGGACTTGATGTTTTGACGAAAAGGTCGCGGTCTTCGTGATGGGTCTATGACCGATATTTTGTGTAGAGGTCGCGCAGCCGTGATGTGCCTTTGAGGCATTGTTGGTAAGTATGCATTGTGCGCATTAAAATTGGCTTGGTGTGTTAGGATGCATGTTTCATTGTGTCGCATAAATCATATGCATATTACCCGTGGAGTTTGGGTCGACTTTGGCCTATTTGACGAGCGTAAGACTTCTGGCCTTATTGATGAGCGTAAGACTTTGGCCTTATGGATCCACATGCATATTACCCGTGGAGTTTGGGTTGCATTTCATGCATATACTCATACGCTTGTTGATGTGTTTATTGAAGGTGAGTTGAAGTGGTGTGGCGTGAGTCAGTGTGCAGGAGTGTTCACCGACCGAGTTGTTTTAGTGATTTCTCTATGATAATGCTTATCTTCATCGATTATTATTTATGAAACGAGACTCACCCATCGCTTTTATGTTGCTCTTATGTGGCAACTTGCAGTACTCCCGAGCAGAGGTCTTTCCTTACTTTTTGGTAGTTGGTGTCTGGCTGCTCGATATGTAACATCAAATGGGGCCGAGTAGGAGAGTAGTCGTGGTATTAGCTTTTGAACCGTAATATTTGTACTTTTATGAACCGCTTAAATTCTACTGTGGTGTAAACTTTGAACATGTGATTTTTGTGAACTCGCCTCGTGGCCGAGGTGTTATATATATCATACTTATGTTGGTGTTTTGCGCCATAAATGCTTGCGTTGTTTTTCGTGAATAAGTGTAGCACTCTCTCGAGTAAAGATTTTCAAACTCGATTTTTTTATATTAATTATTTAGTAGAATATAAGGGGGTGTTACATAGTGGTATCGTGAGCAAAAGTTCTGGTCCGTCCGACCAAGTGTCGAGTCTTGAGTTTCCAAATCCTCGAGTAATAATGCTCGCTTTGAATTGTTCTTATCTCGGTGAGTAAGTGAGATGGCCGGGAGAGCTAGGAGAAATGAAGATGCCTTAGCCGGGCCGCGATAGAAACGATGGTCGGGCCGCTATGGGAAATCGCTGCCAAAGAAGTCGCCGAGACGTTGGAGCTCGTAGCCTAGCTACATTTCGCAGGAGAACCTCCTACGCTCAAAGGGAGATATAATCTCGATGGGGCGATGGCCCGGTTGAAAGATATAGAGAGGATTTTTAGAGTGATGGATCGCATTGTGGGCGCAGAAGGTGAGATATGGAACTCACATGTCGCCGAGGAGGCAGATGATCAGTGGTCTGGGGCTATGCCGAGGATAGAAGTCTGGAGAAGCGATTACATGGGAGGTTTTCAAAAGGGAATTTTTAAGGAAGTACTTTCCGAGGATGTGAGAGGAAGAAGGAAATGGAATTTTTAGAGTCAAGCAAGCGGAATAAGACATGTTGGAGTATGTCGCAAAGTTTGAAGAGTTGGTGAAATTCTACCTCATTATGATGGAGCTACGCGATTCTCCAAGTGCATCAAATTTGAGAACGGTTTAAGGCCCGAGGTCAAGCAGCAATTGGGTACCGTGGCTTAGAGTGTTTGCCGATCCGGGTCGATACCGCAGGATTTATGAAGAAGATACTAATGCGCTGCTTTGCAGTAATGAATGACAGGAAGAGCGCCCAAAGATCGCGAAGCCTTACGAGGTTTCGTGGTGCGGTAAAGGTAAGTGGAAAGCCGGCCAGAGTGCAAGAGGCCAAGTGGGGAGATGCCCTCGCGAATGTTGTGTGCTACAAGTGTGGCAAGGCCGACCACAAGAGTTTTGAGTGCATGGTTAGCAAGTGTTTTAAATGTGGTAAGGAAGGTCATCAAGTCGTTAATCGTGAGAGGAAGGACATCATTTGTTTCAACCGTGGAGAGTGGGGCATATCGGCCCAAGTGCTCCAAGCCTAAGAAGGAGAAAGGTGTGGGAAAGGTGTTTTGCGCTGGGGTGATCCGAGGTGGTCAACGAGATTAGAGGTACGTGTTTCATTAATGGCATCTCTTTGATTGCAATCAGGACACCGTGCCACGATTCTTTCATTTCTCGCTATGTGTGTTAAGAGATTGGATTTAGTTTTATCTACATTGGTGAGGGAGATGGTTATTGATACTCCAAAGAAAGCGGATCGATGACTACCTCTCTCGCTTCAGGCGTAAGTGTCCTCCGCCGTTGTTCTGCAGAGACTTCCTAGTTGATTTAATTTGTTTGCCTTTGGAAGGAATGGATGTCATCCTCTGTATGGACCAAGTTAAGTGGATAACCATGTTCATATCAATCGCGCTTAGTAGGTCGGTAAGTTTCCTTCTTCCGAGGTGGAAGAATCAATTATGTTGATCGGGCCGCGCTTGCGCAAGGAAGTGAAGGAAGGAGCTACGCTGCTTACGTTGTGGGCGCCATTGTCGTAAGAGAGAGTCAAGCCAAGATTGGTGAAGTACCAAGCAGCGAGAGTTTTCAAGTGTTTTCGAGGAGATTCCCGAGGTTCCACCCGAGAGAGGTCGAGTTCAAAGATTGAGTTGGTACCAGAACTAGGCGGTGTCTATGGCACCATATAGGATGTCGGCCGGAAGTTGTCCGAAATCAAGAAACACAATTAGAGGAGTTGGCTGGAGAAGAAGTTCATAAGGCCAAGTGTGTCGCTCGGGCGCACTGTGTTATTAGTGAAGAAGAAAGACTAAGTACGAGGCTACGCGCGTGGATTATAGACATGTTGAATAAAGTGACAATTAAGAATAAGTACCCACTCCCAAGGATTAATGATTTGATGGACCAATTGGTGGGTGCGCAAGTATTTTCTAAGATTGACTTAAGGTCGTGGTATCACCAAATCAAAGTAAAGGACGAAGACATTCCTAAGACGGCGCTCGTAAACCCCCAGATGGACACTACGAGTATTCCGCGGATGCCATTTGGTGTTACAAATGCTCCCGGAGTATTCATGGAGTACATGAATCGTGATCTTTAGTGAATATTTGGATCGGTTTGTAGTGGTGTTTATTGACGATATTTTGGTATACCCAAGTCGGAGGAAGAGCATGCCGAGCACCCAAGTCGGTTTTGGAGGTCTTGCGAGATAGGAAGTTGTACACGGCGGTCCAAGTGTGAATTTCAAGCAAGAGCGTTGAATTTCCCAGGTCATGTAATTACCAGCGAGGTATTGCGCTGATCCTTCCAAGGTTGAAGTCGTGGTTGCAATGGGAAGCACCAAGTCGCCACCGAGGCGAGGAGTTTTCGGGATTGGCAGGTGGTATTACGTAAGGTTTATTGAAGGATTTTCCAAGTTGGCGCCGCCATTAACTCGTGACGGTAAAGGGAAGGCCTTTGTGTGGACGAGCAAAGGCGTAAGAGAATTTCCAAGAATTGAAGAGAGACCGACAACTTCTCCCGCCTTGATGTTGCCTAATCCAAGTGAGCCTTTTGTGGTATATTGTGATGCGCCGAGGATGGGCTGGGTTGTGTGTCGATGCAAGAGGGTAGGCGTAGTTGCTTACGCTTCAAGACAATTGAGAGTTCATGAGAAGAATTACCCTACCCATGATTTAGAGCTTGTCGTAGTGTTTGCATCAAGATTTGGAGACATTATTTGTATGGCTCAAGGTTTGAAGTGTTCAGTGATCATAAAAGCTTGCAGATCTTTTTGACCAAAAGGAGTCGAAATACGAGGCAAAGGAGATGGTTAGAGAGTTATTGAAAGACTATGATTTCGGCTTGAACTACCACCCGTGGAAAGCTAATGTGGTAGCTGATGCTTTGAGTAGGAAGTCCTTGCATGTGTCATCAATGATGGTGAAAGAGCTAGAACTAATTGAAGAATCAGAGATTTGAGCTTGGTGTGTGAATTAACATCTCTGAGTGTTAAGTTAGTGGATGCCAAAATTACAAATGAGTTTCGGGTAACATCAAGGAGGCGCAGGTTAGATGTCAAGCTTGCAGACGTAGTAGTAGGTATTGGCCGAGCCGGAACGAGGATTTTGAGTTAGATGCGCAAGGTCCGCTGAGGTATAGAACTCGGATTCAGGTTCCCGATGACGAGGAAATTTGGAAAGCAATCTTGGAGGAGTTGTCATAGAGTAAGTTAAGTATTCACCAGAGCGACCAAGATGTACCAAGACTTCAAGAGGTTATTTTGGTGGCAAGGTATGAAGAGAGATGTAGCTCGGTTTGTGTATGCTTGTTTGGTTTGTCAAGTCTCATGTGGAGCACCGTAGGCGGCAGGTTGATGCAACCATTGCAGCATTCCGCAGTGGGAAGTGGGACAAAGATTTCAATGAATTTTGTAACCGGTCCGCCGAGTACAAGTGAAGAAGTTTGATACTATTTGGGTAAGTTGTGGATAGATTGACGAAGTCCGCTTCATTTCATTCCTATCAACATCACGCAACCCGGCGTCAAGATTGGTCGAGATCTACATCCAAGTGATCGTGAAGCTTCGCGGAGTTCCTCAAGTATTGTGTCGACAGAGACCCGAGGTTTACCTCGTAATTTTGGAGAAGTTTGCAGTGAGGCGTTAGGTTCAAAGTTGGGTTTGAGTTTCTAAGATATCATCCACGCATCGATGGTCACCCGAGAGACCATCCAAATGCTGGAAGACTTGTTGAGGCGTGTGTTCTCGAAAGCATGGAGGAGCGTGGACTCTTATCCGCCGCTGGTTGAGTTTACGTGACAACAACAGCTTTCATTCTAGTATCGGGATGACACCTCCGAGGCGTTATATGGGAGGAGTGTAGGACTCGCTGTGTTGGGAGTGAGTCAGAGAAAATGTGGTACCTGACCCGAGATAGTTGTAGAGACCACCGAGAAGGTGAAGCTAATACAAGAGAAGATGAAGGCCTCACAGAGCAAAGTAAGAGCTACCATGATAATAGGAGGAAAACTTAGAGTTTCAAAGCCGGAGATCATGTGTTTCGAGAGTCAACCCTGGATCTGTATTGGGAGAGCCTGAAGTCAAGAAGTTGTCCCCTCGTTTCATTGGTCCATATCAAATTCTGAGAGAGTCGGGAGGGTGGCTTACCGAGTTGCTTTGCCACCTAATTTGTCCAATGTGCACGACGATTCCATGTGTCCCAACTAAGGAAGTATGTGCCGCACTCCGCCTCATGTAATTCGATGGATGGACGACGGCAAGTTGGAGAGAGAATTTAACAAGAGAAACCATGCCGATCGAATTGACGATCGAGGAGTGAAGACCTTTAGAGGAAAGAGATCGGCTTGGTAAAAGTGGTTTGGCTGGGAGCACCGGGTGAGAATACTACGGGGAGCCGGAGAGTAAGATGCAAAGAGGCATATCCAGAGTCGTTTGATTCGTGTGAGATTTCGAGGACTAAATGTTCTAAGTGGGGAGAGTTGTAACACCCCAAAATAGTTCAATTAATTATTTAATCAAGTTATTTAAGGTTTACAACAATTCACTCGAGTCAAGTAATTAATGCTAGAATTGTATTTGTGGTTTAGGAAGTGTTTAAGTAATGGAGAAGGTGGAATTAGAGGGTCATTTTGTAACACCCCAAATAATTTAATTAAGAAATTTATTAAATTGTTTAGGTGTTGCACTAATTTTTAATTATTAAATTATAATATGGTGTTTATAATTTAGTAATTTATTTTAATTGAAAGGGATGGTGGAAGAAATGGACAAGGGTGTAAAAGGGCCCAAGGTGCGCTTGGCCCAATGTACATATACCTAAAGTGGAATTTTCTTTCATTTGTGAAGAAAGAAAGAAAGTTATAAGGAGAGGAGAGAAAGGAGAGAAGAGAACGCGCAAAACCCTAGGAGAAGAGGAGGAGAAGAGCAATTTCGTGACTCAAAGCTTGATTGTTGTGTTGGTTTTGTTCGTGACTGCTCCTGGCTTCTTCTCTACGGCTAATTTGAGGTAAGGGGAGTCTCACTCTATAATAGAGGGTATAATGGGTTGTATAGGGATCATAGAGGTTAATTTGATGTTAATTGATTGTTAATTGAGTTGTTGTTGAGTGAATTTGAGAAATAGCATGATGTAAATCGATTTAGGCTTTAATTTGGGTATTTTGTGTTTTTGATGAATGTTGCGCATGATTTGAATGTATGGACTGAAATTGAATGTGTTTTAATGATTATTGAGTGGATTGGAATGATATAACATGATTTGAATTGAAAAAATTGAGAATCGGGAGTTTTTTGATGTACTTGGCGCCAAATGGCTAGGATTCTCGCGCCTGTAATCGTGAGAAAGAGGGACATAGGTTGTGTTAGTTGCTCGGGCGCCACTTTGTCTGGGGAATTGGCGCCTAGATTACTGCTCACGTGAGGGGTTGTGTCCGAGTGCAGTGTGTTGTCGTCTGGCGCGCCGTAACGTTGGGTGCTTAGTCTCCGGGAGTGAAACTTGTATTTCAACATATTTCCTCGTACAAATTTTGTATTCACCGCCAACTTTCATTTTTAAGTAATTTGCCTGAGTAGTTTTCTGCTGTGGTGTTGTTTTGAAAATGTCCTGGGGCTTGTTTTGTGTGTGTTTTGGGGCCCTGGAGTGAAACTTGTATTTCGAACATATTTCCTCGTACAAATTTTGTGTTCACCGCCAACTTTCATTTTTAAGTGTTTTGGCTCGAGTAGTTTCTCGAGTACAGGTCTTATTTTAAAAATGTCTCGCTGGGGTGATTTTGGGGCGTGTTTTCAGCCCTGGGAGTGAAACTTACTTTTCTAGGCATATTTCATCGTGCCAAATTTTGTATTCACCTCGCCAACTTTCATTTTTAAGTAATTTGCCTCGAGTAGTTTTCTGCAAGTTGCAGGTGTTGTCTTGAAAATGTCCTGTGGGGCTTGTTTTGTGTGTGTTTTGGGGGCCCGGGAGTGAAACTTACTTTTCTAGGCATATTTCACTGTACAAATTTTGTATTTACTCGCCCAAATTCATTTTTAAACATTTTGGCTCGGGTGGTTTTTGGTTTGAAAGTGTTGGGTGAGCTGGTCACAGGGGCGCTAAATCAGGCGCCAAGGCGCCTAGTCTGGCCGCCTCGTGGTCTTAGTTTGTGTCTCAAATCGTGGTTCGAAGTTTGTGTCAGGTCTGTGTTGCCTGTGGGGCGCCAGATTGCTAGAAAAGTGGCGCGCCTGGTCGTGTTGCCTGTGGGGCGCCAAAATGTCGAAGCCGCGCCTAGTGTCGTGTTGCACCGCGGGCGCTGCATCGTGGGAAAATGGCGCTAGTGCCGCAAGTGCCTAATAGGGTGTCGTTTTGGTCCCTAGGTGACATGCTTGTCCCTAGATGATTGTTTTGGTCCTAAATGGTGGTTTAGGTCCTGGGTGAGGTCAGTTCTCTGTAGAGAGAATAGTCCCAAGTGGGACTTAATGGTGTCGAGAGTTTATAATGAGGTGATTGAGCATGCCAAGGGGGCATGGGCCGGAGGGGCTGCCAGGAGGGCTATAACATGAGGTTAACACCGAGGTAAGAGTTAATGGGTGTATTGAAATCGTTTCAAATGTCAAGCTTGGATGTACATGGAGTCTCATGCATACATTGGTCAGCGGTCGTAGGAGTTTATAAAATGATTTGTGAAGTTCGAGGCTACTGGGGCCTTATAAAATGATTGTGAAGCCCGAGGGCTGGCCGAGGGCCGAGTCATGAGGACTCCATTATCGATGAGAATGCCGGTGGGCAAATGGTACCACATGCATACCGACATTGCATACATTCCCATTAGTGCATGAATACTCGCTGATCGATGGTTGGTGTGTTCGAGTATGTCAGAAACTATGATTATATATTGCTTATTATAACTTTTATTATATAGTTCGAGACTCACCCTTTCGTTGTTATTTACCATGTAGTCAGAGGAGTGAGGGCTTTTACCTTCACTACTCCCCGAGTCGGTCCGCTTCCGATACGTAGCACCTGTGGGTTGGGGTTTTAGATCGTTATTGCTTGTTTGCTCCATGTGAGCCTTATATGTATTTGTTTTGAGATTGCCGTAGTATTACTTTGAGATGTAGTTTGTTTCCGCCGCTGACCGAGATTTTACCCCACGTGTTGTATGGTGTTATGTATCTATGCATGTTTCGAATCGACCGTTGAGTTTTTGAGAGGAGCGTAACACTCCATTAGTGAAAATGATTTATGTTATACTATTAGTGTAATCGAATGACTATGGCTAAATTGTGGTTCGCCACTAAGGTCGTAATTTCTTTCACGGTGTATTTACAAGGGCATCGAGAGCCTCCTGCAAAGGAGGTCAATACCGCTGCAAGTAGTATCGCTTACCCGAGTAATCCCATAGTCAATCGCTTCACTATTTTATAACACACTAAACTAGAAGATGATCGTAAAAGATTTTTGTATACTCCGATTTTTGATTTAAATTACCGTAGAAACGGGTGTTACATTAGTGGTATCGAGCAAAAGTTCTGTCTGGTCCGCCAAGTGTGTCATCATTATAGTGTGTATGACAACTAGGTGTCTTAAAGTAATTCGAATCGTTGTTTATGTCGCAGTTGTTAGATTGATATGGCCGAAGGATCGACATCGCTTCTTTCGAGGCCTTGCAAGCTATAGCGCAGATCGTGGGTACCCAAATGTAATAATCGAGACCCGCAGTCGCGACGCCTGCAGAGAACCCCCTACCTTCAAGGGAGGTACAACCCCGATGGTGCCTTGACTTGGTCAAGGAGATCGGAGAGATCTTCGTGGTGATCGGGTCGTGACCGATGGAGCGTAAAGTCGCACGGTGACTCATACTTTATCCGAAGAGGCCGGATGACCTGTGGCTGGAGACCAGCGAGATCGGGTGTTGCACGGAAGAGATCACTGGCCGTGGTTCCAAGGGAATTCTTGAGAAAGTATTTCCGAGGACGGAGAGGTAAGAAAGAGCCGGAATTCCTTGAATCGAGGCAGTGGAAGTATGATCAGCATCGAATATGCCGCCAAGTTCACTGAGTTGGCCAAATTCTATCCACACTATGTCGAGGTCGGGGCTGAATTCTCAAAGTGCATCAAGTTTGAGAATGGACCGAGAGATGATATCAAGCAGCCGTGGGGTATCGTAAAATTAGAGTATTTGCCGATCCGTAGATCACGCAGGATATACGAGGAAGACAAGAATGCCCGCCTAGTGGTCATGAGAGACCAGAGGGGGAAATTTCATCACGAGGTAAGCCTTATGAGACGCCTCACGACAAGCGGAAACAAAGGTATTCGGGTGGTAACAAGTACAATGGTGGAAACAGTCCGCCGAGGGCAGAGGTACCACGAGGGCAAGAAGCCTGCTGGGAGACGCCCCATCCGATATTCAGGTGTTTCAAGTGTGACAAGCCAGTCACAAGAGCTTTGATCGTAAGATGGAAGTGAAGAGATGTTTTAGTGTGGAAAGAGTGGTCACATGGCATCCGAGTGTGATCGCAAGGAAGCGGTGATGTTTCAATCGTGGTGAAGCTGGGTCACATTAGCTTCAAGTGTCCTAAGCCTAAGAAGGAAAGATCTACCGAGAGTGTTTTTTGGCAAAGTTCAGTAGGACCTAATGATATCCGAGGTACATGTTTCATCTCTCCGTACACCTTTAGTTGCTATTGTTGACACCTGGTGCTACGACTCTTTTATTGCATCCTGCTTGTGCCGAAAAGTTAAATTTAGTATTGTCTACTATGGAGAGAGGGATGGTTATCGACACTCCAACTGGCGGTCCCAGAACTACTCGATGTGTGCTAGTGTCCTCTCCGCCGGGCCTTCGCAGATTTTCCGTCGATCTCGATTTGTTTGCCTTCGTGGGTTAGATGTGATTTCGGGCATGGATCGTTAGTAGATAACCACGCACATCAACCGCTCGATAAGTCTATTAGTTTTCCTTCTTCCAAGAGGAAGAGTCCCGGTCATTGTCTCACGAGCAATTGCGCAGGTAATGAAAGAGGTGGCCGCTTGTTCGCTTTGATGGCGCTCTATGTCTCACGAGAACAGAGCCGTGGTTGACTGGATGGGTTACTGGTGGTGTGTGAGTTCTCAAGTGTTTCCTGATGAGATTCCTAGTGTGCCCTGCAGCAGGAAGTTGAAGTTCTCGGATTGAGCCAGGCCCGGTACTAGGCTCGTGTCTATGGCACTGCACTCTGGATGTCGCCTTCCGAGTCGGGTCAATTGAAGAAGAAGCAGAGGAGCTTCTTGAGAAGAAGTTTCAGGAGGCCCAGTGTATCACCTCGGGAGCTCCAGCTTTATTGTAAAGAAGAAGGATTTGGAGTACGCGTCAGGCGTGTGACTACGCATGCTTGAATAAAGTGACTATCAAGAATAAGTATCCTCCCGAGGATAGATGATTCGATGGATCACCCGGGTGGGTGCTAAGGTGTTTAAAGCAAGATTGACTTGAGGTCCGGTATCACCAGATTAAGGTGAAGGATGAGGATATCCGTAAGACAACATTCGTGAACAAGGTACGGGCATTATGAGTACTTTGTAATGCCGCTTGGTGTCACAAATGCACCAGTGGGTGTTTATGGAGTACATGAACCGAATTTTCCATAGCTATCCTGGATCTGGCTTTGTGGTGGTTTTCATTGATGATATTTCGTGTGCTCCAAATCGAGGAAGAGCATGCAGAGCATTTCGAGGTTGGTGCAGAGGTCTGAAAGAGAGGAAGTTGTATGCCAAGTTGTCAAAGTGTGAGTCTCGCTGTATGAGGTGAGCTTCGGGTCATATTATTTCCGTGATGGTATAGCCGCGGATCCAAATGCAAGGTAGATGCAAGGTTACAGCTGGGAGAGCCCAAAGTCCGTGGATCGAGATCAGAGTTTTGGGTTGGTCGGTTATTACAGGAGGTTCATCAAGGGTTCTTCTAAGCCAGCCCCTTCCATTGACTCGATTGACCTGTAAGTGGAAAGGCATTTGTGTGGATGCAAAGTGTGAAGAGAGCTTCAAGAGCTAAAGAGGAGGTCGACTTAATGCCTCCAAGGTTAGTGTTACCTGCGCTGAGCAACCATTTGTTGTGGTAATCGTGATGCTTCCAAGACGGGTTTGGGAGGTGTATCGATGCAGACGGGAAGGTGGTTGCTGGCGCGTCCCGGCAACTTGAGGACCCATGAGAAGAACTATCCTACTCACGACTTAGAGTTGGCTGCGATTGTGTTTGTGTTGAAAACTGGAGGCACTATCTCTATGGTACTAGATTTGAGTTGTTCAAAGGATCACAAGAGTCCAAGTACTTGTTTGACCGTATGAGCCGAATATGAGACAGAGGCGCTGGTTGTGAGCTATTGAAGGACTATGATTTCGCTTGAACTATCACCCCCGCAAAGCTAATGTCGCGGTACGATGCTTTGAGCCTGAAAACTTTGCATATGTCACTATGATGGTGAGAGAATTGGAATTGATCGAGCGCCCCTGACTTGAGTTTGGTTCGCGAGGTGACACCCCGCAGTGTCGATCGGGATGCCGAGAATTGGGAACGCAATTCTGGTTAGTATCGTAGACGCCTGCAGACTAGATGTGAAGTCGGTAGACTTGCCGGGTCGCGTGAGCAAGTCGCAGCAGGGGGATTACAGTGTTGATTCCTGTGGTGTTTTTGAGATTCAGTGACGTAACCGTTCCGGCATGATGCCGAGTCAAGAAGATGATACTCGAGGAGAGTCATAGGAGTAAGTTGAGCATTCATCCGTGTGCCACTAAGATGTACCATGATCTCAAGAAACTATTTTGGTGGCCTCGGTATGAAGAGAGATGTTGCGCGATTTGTATATGCATGTTTGACTTTGCCGTAAGTCAAAGATTGAGCACCGGAGCTTCAAGGGGTTGATGCAACCTTGGAGATTCCTAATGGAAGTGGGACAAGATTTCCATGGATTTTGTGACCGATTGCAGCAACATCGTGAGAGGTCCTGATAATTATTTGGGTGATTGGATAGGCCGACCAAGTCCGCCACTTTATTCCTATCAACATCACCTTCCCGTACAAAGTTGGCTAGAATTTACATTCGTGTGATCGTGAAGCTTCACGGGTTCCAAGAGTATTGTGCCTCCGACAGAGACCCGCCGGCTTACATCGTAGTTTTGGGGAAGCTTGCAGAGGCTTTGGGGTCCAAGCCGAGGTCGAGTTCATTTTATCATCCTCGCATCGATGGTCGCATTGCAGAACCATCCGCCTTTGGAGGATCTTTTGAGAGCTTGTGTGTTGTAGAAAGGTGGAGGGTGCGTGGATACGATTCTTCCATCGATTGAGTTCACCTATAATAACAGCCTATCATTCGAGCATCGATGGCCTTTGAGGCAATCAGATGGGCGGAAGTGCGTAACCCTTTCGTGTTGGCAATGAGTCCGGAGAGTGTTGCCCTTTGACCGAGTTGGTTGGTGAGATTTAATCGAGAAGGTGAAATGATCGTGAGAGAAGATGAAAGAGTCCCGTGAGCCGATGTAAAAGTTATCATGATAAGAGGAGGAAGGACTTGGAGTTTCAGTCGGGTGAGCATGTGTTCTCGAGGGTCACGCCTATGACCGTGTCAGCGTGGCTCAAGCGCAAAGAAGTTGACCCAAGGTTTATCGGACCGCACTGCATCACCGAGAGGTTGGAAAGGTTGCTTTATGTAGGTGGCCTTGCCACCCAATCTTTTCGAACTTGCACGATGTTTTTCACGTGTCACAACTTCTAAGTATATTCCGCAATCTGCCTCACGTGATTCACATGGATGATGTGGAGAGTGCGTGAGAACCTCACCGTGGAGACTATGCCTGGAGGATCGAGGATAGAGAAGTGAAGGTGTCGAGAGGGAAAGACATTGCCTTGGGTCAAGGTAGTGTGGTTGGGAGCGCGGTGAGAGTATGACTGGGAGCCGAAAGCAAGATGCGGGAGTCCCATCCCAGTTATTTCGATCTGTGCATGAATTTCGAGGACTAAATCTCCTGTTGGGAGAGTTGTAACACCCCAAATAATTTAATTAAGAAATTTATTAAATTGTTTAGGTGTTGCACTAATTTTTAATTATTAAATTATAATATGGTGTTTATAATTTAGTAATTTATTTTAATTGAAGGGATGGTGGAAGAAATGGACAAGTGGTGTAAAAAGGGCCCAAGGTGCGCTGGGCCCAATGTACATATACCCAAAGTGGAATTTTCTTTCATTTGTGAAGAAAGAAAGAAAGTTATAAGGAGAGAGAGAAAGGAGAGAAGAGAACTACAGCAAACCCTAGGAGAAGAGGAGGAGAAGAGCAATTTCGTGACTCAAAGCTTGGATTGTTGCAAGGTTTTGTTCGTGACTGCTCCTGCTCTTTCTCACGGTTAATTTGAGGTAAGGGGAGTCTCACTCTATAATAGAGGGTATAATGGGTTGTATAGGGATCATAGAGGGTTAATTTGATGTTAATTGATTGTTAATTGAGTTGTCATGAGTGAATTTGAGAAATAGCATGATGTAAAATCGATTTAGGCTTTAATTTGGGTATTTTGTGTTTTTGATGAATGTTGCGCATGATTTGAATGTATGGACTGAAATTGAATGTGTTTTAATGATTATTGAGTGGATTGGAATGATATAACATGATTTGAATTGAAAAATTGAGAATCGGGAGTTTTTTGATGTACTGGCGCCAAATGGCTAGGATTCTCGCGCCCTGGTAATCAGAGCAAAGAGAGGACATAGGTTGTGTTGTCGTTCCTGGGCGCCACTTTGCTGGGGAATTGGCGCCAGATTACTAAGCTCACGTGAGGGGTCAGGTCTCGAGTGTGTGTGTTGGGTCGTCGGGCGCCGTAACGCGGGTGCTTTGGGGCCCGGGAGTGAAACTTGTATTTCGAACATATTTCTCGTACAAATTTTGTATTCACCTGCCAACTTTCATTTTTAAGTAATTTGCCTTGAGTAGTTTTCTGTTGTGTGTTGTTTTGAAAACAACCCTGGGGCTTGTTTTGTGTGTTTTTGGGGGCCCGGGAGTGAAACTTGTATTTCAACATATTTCCTCGTGTACAAATTTTGTGTTCACCTGCCAACTTTCATTTTTAAGTGTTTTGCTCGAGTAGTTTCCTCGAGTACAGTGTCTTATTTTAAAAATGTCTCTGGGGGTGATTTTGGGCGTGTTTTAGTCTCGGGAGTGAAACTTACTTTTCTAGGCATATTTCATCGTACAAATTTGTATTCACCTGCCAACTTTCATTTTTAAGTAATTTGGCCTGAGTAGTTTTTCTGGCTGCAGTGTGTTGTCTTGAAAACAAACCTGCAGTGGGGCTTGTTTTGTGTGTGTGTTTTTGGGGCCCTGTGGAGTGAAACTTACTTTTCTAGGCATATTTCATCTGTACAAATTTTGTATTTACTCTGCCCAAATTCATTTTTAAACATTTTGGCTCGGTGGTTTTTGGTTTGAAAGTGTTGGGTGAGCTGGTCACAGGGGGCGCCAAATCAGGCGCGCCAAGGCGCCTAGTCTCGCCGCTCGCGGTCTTAGTTTGTGTCCTAAATCGTGGTTCGAGTTTGTGTCTAGGTCTCTGTGTTGCCTGTGGGGCGCCAGATTGTTAGAAAAGTGGCGCCCAAAGTGGTCGTGTTGCCTGTGGGGCGCCAAAATGCCGGAAGCTCGCGCCTAGTGCCGCTGCACCGGTGGGGCGCGCATCGTGGGGAAAATGGCGCCTAGTGCCGCCAAGTGCCTAATAGGGTGTCGCTTTTGGTCCCTAGGTGACAGCTTGGTCCCTAGATGATTGTTTTGGTCCTAAATGGTGGTTTAGGTCCCCGGTGAGGCCGAGAGTTCTCTGGTAGAGAATAGTCCCGGTGGGACTTAATGGTGTTGAGAGTTTATAATGAGGTGATTGAGCATGCCAAGGGGTACGGGCCGAGGCCAAGCCAGGAGGGCTATAACATGAGGTTAACATCGAGGTAAGAGTTAACGGGTGTATCGAAATGCTTGAAATGCCGCTTGCGGATGTACACGGAGTCTCATGCATACATTGGTCGCGTGTGAGAGTTTATAAAATGATTTGTGAAGTTCGAGGGCGCCGGGGCCTTATAAAATGATTGTGAAGCCCGAGGGCGCCGAGGGCCGAGTCATGAGGA